>JADGIX010000134.1:0-36525 GCA_027595885.1 Globomyces sp. JEL0801
AATATACCTGATATGAAGCCATCCACACAGCGCGATCAAGGTGGATTGTTTTCAAATACAGTGGGTATGTCAGGAAATATCGCTGTTCCTAAAAGTTATAAAAATGAAGATGCTGTAATACCGATCAGTGAATCATCCATTCAGAAAGAGTCTCTGGTTGAAGTGCAACCTACAATTGTTGGTGATTCGGAGAATGCGAAAATCACAGAGCCACTAAAGGGTGAACTGCCTATTGCTACATCCCACATTCCGAAGCCTTCACCGCAACGGACCATATCTGATGAGACGAAGGATAGTGTCATTGTAGCACCAAACAGTGTCACTTTGTCAATTCCTGTGGACGTAGATTCTAAAACTGTGACTCAGAACACAAAATCTGGAACCATTTCTGTCACATCTCATATTGATCTGAAAGAATCAGAACAAAAACTTGGTGTAGAGAGTGAGATTGAGGAAGATATTAAAGAAGAAATCGAAGAATCAATTAGTGAAATTGATGAACTTCCTTTCAAAGTTGATGGCTCCCTAGTTAAAGAAGCTGCTTTACATCAATCAATTGTAAATGCTACTAAGCCAGCCGTTAAAGATGAATCACATTCTTTAGATCAAACAATTGTAAATACTACCAAAGAAGTGAAGGATGAAAAACCTCTCGAAGATGGAAATGTAGAAAATCAAAGTAGTCAAACTAAGTCTGAAGATAGCCTTAAAAATCCAATCATATTGAATACTATACCAGCCTTTAAAGATGAACCACTTTCTTTAGATCAATCAATTGTAAATATTACCAAAGAAGAAGGGAAGGACGAAACGCCTCTGGAATTTAGAAACATGGAAACTCAAATTAGTAAAACTAAATCTGAGGATACCACCAAGTCTTCTATCGCATTGAAAGGCCCATCGATTACAAATTCTAATGATGAAATTGAAGAGGAAATTAAGGAGGAAATCGAAGAAACTAGCGATGAGGATATTAAGCTTGATGCTAACATCGATCCTACTGCATCAACTGTCAAGGCGATCGAAACCACAGTGCCGAATGTTGGCAAAGATGAAAATAAACTTGATAGTCATACAAAAAATCAGGAGAATCCCAATGCCGTTGATCTAATAGAGAACAAGAGCATTGAAGTTGAGCAGCCCAAGGAGAAAGGCTTAGTAGCCACGGAAGTGCCAAAAGAAAAAATACCGACTTCAAATCCAACTATTCCTGAACATCTGATTGCATCAGAGATTAGTGAAGATCTTCCTGACGATTATACTGATGATTTCGGTTCTCTCAGTGCCATATCCGATGGAAAGCCGGTTGTATTGGACAAGAAACAAGAAGATTCAAATTCAATTCTTAGAGAAAACATCACTGCTTCAGATTTAAAGGAACCAAATCTGGCAATTGACATTGAAAACTCACATCTGAAATCACATACTGTTGATGATTTTAACAGGCCTGTCTCCGATGAAATGCCAAGAAATGATACGGAAGAACCAGCAACTACTTCCATTGCCAATGACAAAGAGACTAATCCACATGATATCAAGACTGCCGATTTAGAAAATGAAATTGAACTGAAGAATAAGGACAGAGACGTACTTCATGATTCAATTTCACCAATATTAAGCCATAATGAATTGGATGTACCAAATGTAACTACTGTCAAGGGTGCTGTTGAACATGAGCAAGTAATGAAAGCATCAAAAATACCTGCTCATGTCATTGATAGAATCGAAACGGATCTCTTTGCTGAACTATTTACGGATGCATTCCATGATATTACCGATTTACGTATGCAAAAATTACCTCTAGGTGGTAATGAGCCAGGAACAAAAATTGTTATCGAAGATAGCAGTATATTAAATCCTTTAGGGCTGTCAAATATTGAACCAGAACTACCGAAAAAGTCGACTACCCTGACGGAATCGAGTATTGTTGATGGGTTAATTTCATCGGAGCTGTCAACTGAGACTGATAGTCAGAATAGACCGTCCATTGTTCGTAAGAAGAATTACGCGGAAGAAATAGAGGAAGAAAACTTAAAAGCGTTAGATTTGATTGTGGACAAATTACTTAGTATTATTCCTATCAATGCAAATCATACTCAAATGCCGAAATTAGATCTAGAAGCAATTGGTGCCATCAGAGGAGCTTCTCAAAATACTATCAAACTTATTTTCAATTCCATTCAAGAGTCTATGGAAATACAGTTTGAGAATCACCGCAAATTTGAATTGGCTGATGAGAATAAATTCTTGAAACAGTCTTTCAAACCGAAACCCATCACAACAAAAAAATTACTTGGACAATGCAGAATACAAGTGGAGCAATGGATTAAGTCCTCACGTAAATGCCCTAATACTATTGATACGGTGTTATCTGAAACTGTGAAGTCGTATGGACGTAGTCTTTGTGATATAACTCAAGACGATGCAAAACTCAAGCGGCTACTCGAACAATCTATTTGGGATTCATTATTAGATGATACCGTCACTGCATTAATCGGCCTCTATGATTAATTTATAAACTATATTAATATACTAATCTTCATTACGACCTTTGAATCCTTTGAGTACAACCCATGGTATCACAATACATAGACTAAGTGGTTAATATTCAATTCATTACCCCAGAGTATATGCCAGTAGATATGATTGAAGTACGATACACTGTCCAAACTTGAATAACCGTTTCTTGAGATACAAAAACGACCCCAACACGCCATATCCAAAGCAAACTATAAGTAATAAGGCTACAATGGGCCCTGATGGATATTGAGTGGCAATAGCACCAACAATTAACCCGTACAATACAGAATTTGCAAGCCAAACTAGCCTGACGGATATCTTGAAAGTACCAGGAACTGAAGTAAAATTCCGAAAGCAGTATGAGAACAGAAAGGAATGTAAAATACCACCAATAGCATACTACACGTTTAAAAAAATCAATAATATTACAATATAATGTGAAATTAAATGTTCCCAAGTATCCCTCATCCAAGTATGAATATCATCAACAGTTTCTCCAGGTTGCTCTTTTCTAAGGGTGGCCAGTGCATGTTTGAACATCTAGGATTAGAGTCCCGAATTTACATTGGCAGAAGAGTGATAGCCAGCACCTTGTTGGTAGATTGCTGCAGATAGAGCAAATATTACACATAAGACAAGAGTTTCTAAATTAAGCGTATGAAAAAATCAAACCTCTTTTGTATCCAGTTTCGATTGAATAACTAAAAATATCACTCTCCAAGAATATTGCAAGTTGGAAAGGCAATGATAGTACTGGTTCTAGAAAGCGAATAATATCTCCCACTCCAAACCTAGCATCAAAACAACCATGATATTACCACCCAACCCTATTCGGACCCAAATCAAAGTCTGGTAAATTCTTAAAAACAACAGGGATGATGGTTAGAATCAAAGTTGTTAAATTAGCAGCAACAAATAGTATTCCCAGTCGTAATGCTTTTGCGTTCACATGAGAGTCGTTTGGCAAAGGTGGATTCAGTGGCAATGGTTTATCCATAGTTTCTTCAGTGATCTGCGTCCCAGACTCAATTGTATGCATCGAATAGTTTGTTGAAGTATTTCGATTCAAAGCCGAATATTCCATTTTGAGTCGAAACAATTTAGGTCGTTGTCTGAGCCACTAACCTACTTCGCCACCATTTTCCACCTGAGTTGAGTACAAAAAAGATCGTACACAATGTATTAATTAGATAATTGAATTATGCGCGATGTGTGAATAAAGTACCAAATCTTAATAATATCTAACAGTGGTCAAGAAAACAATTTTAAAAAAATATTGGAATAATCTTTATAATAGGTGTATTAACCTCTTGGTAATACTGTTTTTTCTTATGAAGAACGTTCTTGCTCGCATTGCCTCAAATATTCTCGTGCACTTGCAATCTGATCTTCTAAAATTCGAATAGAGTACTCTAGATTCGTATTCTCATCTTGAATACACATAGATTCATCGCCTAATTCATTCAACCATTCCTTTTTCTTTTTGCGGCATCGTGACGCTATGGATAAGCTACAATTACTAACCTGACACTCTATTGCGTAATCGTTTGACAGTCTTTCTATCCAAATTCCCTGGATTGACATTCGTAGGTTGTCCACTAGATCTCGAAGATTTAGATCTGTACTTTGAACCTTTATCACTAACGAAGGTAAACCCAGTTTCAGAGATTGTCTGGGATGATTCGATTGTATTGTCAAGCAAGCTATTGTCAAACTCTGTTGCTAATGGGAGTTGAAAATCAAAGCCTGGTTGACCAACTATGGCATAGTTTGGCATCATTCGCCACTGATGATGTTCTGGGTTTGTAGCAACAATTGGTTGTGATAAAAACGGTGGGGAATTGCGCAATGAATAGTCTTCTTGTAAAACAAAAGGTTCAGCAGATTCAAAAACAGAGTAATAGGAATGATTGTAACTGGGACTATCAATAAAGGTCGGTTGTATTGGAGATGCTGTTTGATGCGTAGGCGTGTAAGTATCAGCAGCAGATGGAATCAAACTCTCATGAGGATACATTCCAAATTCAAATTCTAACTCGTTGGGATTTCTGAGTTTCGAGTACGAGATACCACTAATCTTAGATAAAATCACTTACAGACCAGGAGCTGCTTCTGAGGAAAAATCTTGATGCTCTATATTTGCACCGACTCCCAATGGAGTATCTTCTTTTGTTGAACAATAGTCATAATTTAGATAACAAGTATCCATTCCGTTCTCATTTGGTTGGAGATTTGCTTGTGTGTAACCTACAAGTTATACAATTTCTAATGAAATACCAAGAGAGCTCCTTTCGCTTAGATGACTCTGCATTCTAGAATGTCAATCTTTTGACTGAAAATTTTTAATTTAAACTTCCCAATTCGCGCGACATTTATATCGCGTATCGCTACTAATGAAATATAACCCTAAACATATATACGACTAACATATATTTGCACGTAATTATTTAAACAACTGTTTATTAGAATAAAAGTATTGCTGCAAAAGCAACTAAAACTAAAACACTTGGGGAGGTACCATGAATCCGTTCTGACCTTGATTGGAAAACATTAGCAGGCGCTGTGAGGATTGCAACGATTCCATTACCTCTTAGCTGAGTAGTAAGAGTTCCATTTTCATATACTGAAGGCATTGACACCCATGATGCACCAACTGCAGATGAATCAGGTGTGTATAAACTAATGTTAATATGTTTTAAAAAATTACGCCCAAGTATAGCCAACTTCGACTGCTGTTGAAATTATAATTTGATTTTCTCCTAATTGGCCAAAAAATCCAACACTATAAGATCGTAACACAGTTTCTTCATCGTCAACCACAATAATATAAATTACCTTTCGAAGATGCCAAGACGTTGGAAGATTGTATTAAGAAATTTACATCGCTAGGGCCTATAACATAAAATTGAAGATTAGCAGTCTGGGCAGTTTCTGTGTAAACCTCAAATCGTTTCTTCTGCCATTTCGAAACATAACCAGTCTGCTTACCAAGCTGAATGGGGAGTATGGAATTTACTTCATTATCTAATTTCCCAAAAATCATTGTTGAAGAGCCTTGAATCGAAAAGCGCATTGTCAAGGGACGGTTGGGATCTCTCCCCCACGACTTTGCTGGAAGATACCAAGAGAAGCCATTCGAAACATCGTACATGAGGGCTCCAATATCTTCGCGGCCTTTGTGTTAATGGTTGGAATAATGTACCTTCAATTTCTGTGGTTAAATTTCTTTGCAATTGTGGAGTTATTAATTCAATGGGACTACTTGCTGTTATTTTTACTGCTTGGTCAAGTCTGCCAATTTCACTCTTGGTGGCTGTGAAAGTAAGGGGAGAGAATCCAGCAGGCATATTTACACTATCGGAGACTACAACCCATCCATTAGCTACGATTGTTTGAGCCACCATAGAAGTCACCACAAAGTCACCGATTCTAGTCGGGCTTCCGGCTCCTACTTGAACGGTACCACAGAGCGGCCTAATTGGAGTGTTTACTAAATAGCCACCATAAGGGAATTCAAATTTAGAATTCGCGCCACTGGACTTCAATTGAAGAATAGGGCAGTCTGTCTTGTCTTGATATGGTGGTTCCGGTAGTGTAATTGATGCGCTCACAGCAGGTCTAAAAATGAAACAGAAATAATTTTACCCTACTGCAAGATTCATTAATATTGAACCTTGAAAATTATCTAGTGTAGAATTCACTACAAATGGTGATACTGTGGTGGATATAGAGCCGGCAGGCTAAGATTAAAAATCAATAAATAAATACATTCCATCTCAAAGCCTTCATTGTAATCCATGACTTGCTATTAGATCCTTTAATTTACCTGTTTGATAGTTTGCTGACTAACTGGCAGCCAAACTCCTGCTTGCTTGCAATATCTAGTCGCTTAATCTTAAATTTAATTACTTGTCTGGGCAGTACCATTCCCATTGCCCAAAACCCAAGATATTAGGCCAATTAAACCACTCCAATTCCCAAACACTATATCCACTAGCAAGTTTAGTAAAATTACTGGCTTACTCGCTTTCAATTGGATTAATTATTTGGTTGCTAAGGTAAAAGTACTCACTTTGCGCGGTATTAATTTTCAAATTGACAATTTGTGGAGAGAAAACAACGTCATAGTCCATCAAAATCACTTCTTCAACTTCATTTGTATCATTACCAGATACACCATTGATAACCATACTTTCTGAAGATTTGAGAGGTGCCAACTCATTGTAAACAAGACCATAAATCCCTGGCGCATTAATTTTTGCGGATATAGTGGAATTTTCCGGAGAGTAGGTGGAAGAGATTGGGATCCACGTTTTGGAATACATCCTTGGGGGTTAATATGGAGATTTTATTACATCCAAGTGCCTTCTGGACTATCAGAATGTTTCGAAATAATGATATTATTGGCAGTAGACAATTTGGAGCTTGGAAAAGTGATATTGTATAATAAAACTCCAGCGGCTTGCGTTAGTACTTGAACTACTTACGTGGAGATAAACTTTGGGTTGAAATAGGATAGTCTACCAATAAGTTTAGATTTTGGCTGCCATCAATAGCTACAGTCAATTCACTAGTAGTGTTTCCATCATAATACGCGTCAAATGATTTAGAACCCCATGTACCAATGTAGCGCGATTTTTTTCCAATTTCATATGGTAAGTTTGAATTGATAGAATTATCCAAAACACCAAATATTAATGTGCAATTGGAAGTAATTTCAAATTCTGCTTTAAAAGGATAATTAGGATCTTCATTCCATGAAGTTGCTGGTAAATACCAAGAATTTCCATTTTTTACATTATAAACTAACGCACCAATTTGAGATATACCTGAAATGTTAAACGGATTGCTTACCATTAACGTGTGGTACAAATGACATGTCAAGTTGAGGTGTCTCGAATGTTATTGGGTTTTTAATTGAAAATTGCAGTGCTCTATCAACTTGCCCAATGTTGCTCTGAATACCAGTAAAAGAAATTAAGGAAAACCCAGTTGGTAATTCTACACTTGAATGGACCGTAAACCAACTATTCGCCATAATTTTTTGATTGGTCTTGGAAGTAATAGACACATCTCCTAGTCGGTTTTGATCCAAGTTATCGTATTCTATCGTACCACAAAGTGGTCGAAGAGGTGAGTTTGAGTTAAATCTTGATGAGGGAAAAGAAGAAATCTCCGCTCCATTCTCTGTTAGAGTCATTGGCTGACAAACAGTGGTGTCCTGATAAGGCAACTCGTAAGTTACTGAACTGAGAGGAATGGTGGAACTACTATTAAATCAATCAAATTAACCTTGTACTAAGAGACAGTGAAACTGATCCAGTATCATTGCCAATGGAATAATTGATAATATAAGGTGTGGAGGTAGATCCAGTAGATTCAAAAGGCTAGAGTTATTTAGAACAATTGTACATTCCATCGCAAAGCATTCATTATAATCCAAGACTAAATGGTCAGGATCGTGATAAAATAAACCTCTTTAATTTGCTGCTGAGGAGTTACAGGATTCCAACCTTGTTTTTTACAGTATCTATAGAATTAACCATACACTTCATACTTGTCTGGACAATACCATTCCCAAATACCAAAACCACTAATATCAGGCCAGTTGCTAAAACTAAGATCCCATACACTATATCCACTTTGAAGTGTTTAGTAAATGTTCTAGTTACTTGTCGTCTATTGCGTTGAACGTGGAACTGTCCAACACTCTGTAAGTCCCACCAGCATTATTTACCGCGAGATTAACAGTTGAGGGATAAAATTGTATTGAGTATGGTTGAATAGACATCTATAGGGAAAATTGAAAAACGCGCTTTAGCTTATGAAATATACAAACAACCAACCAATTTACGCATTGCATTTGTTTTATTAGTAAGATTTTTAAATGAATATGTTATAATAACATTAAAATTAAGATAATTGAAGAAATAACCATCAGCCTTGGTGATGATCTTATGGAGTCACTCTTTACCAGTCTATTTGTAGGTGCCATTATTGACCAATAACCCATCTCATTTGATTCCACGGTAGATATAAATCCATCTAGTCCAAGTTCTGGTTCGTCACCGATATTGGGAAGTGTTACAGATGAATCATAAATTTTCCAACTATAACCTGATGCCATTGAATCATTTTTATACATGAATCTACTCCGTTAAATTAATGTTGATTACCCCCAAATGTGATTTTTTGCAGAGACTTTATGTTTAAGTATCATTTTTGCATTCTTCGGATTATCAGCTGTAACATAATATGAATGCTTTATCTCATATCCATCGGGATTCCAAACAACTCTACTTGGTCGAAGAGTTGCGACTTTGGTATCAGTTTCTGATGAAAATGACATTAGAAAGTCAGCACCAGACAAATGATATTTGGCATTCCCATAAAAAGTCAGGTATGTGATCCAGCTATTCGAAAATATTGGTAAGGGACCTCCGTTTATAAAATCCATGTATCCAAAAATGTAGAAACCAGCATTAGGGAGATGTACCGTAATAGATAAAATAGGTGCCGATGTACTATCCTGAACCCATGATGATGCTTGTGTAAAAGAAAGACGTCCATTTAAAGGATTGTATTGAAGTACTGAAATGTCGTTAACAGACTTAATCAACGGTTGAGGGGGATAAACCACCTGCGGGAGAGTTAAAACAATACTGGTCGCCACATCGGTTTCCACTCTTATTGCTTGGTGTAATTGTCCTATTGTTGATTTAGTACCAGTGAAGCTTAGAAGCTGAAATCCTAATGGAAACTCAACATCTGAACCAATAGTAACATATCCTGACACTTTTACAATGGCAGCTACTTCAGTGGCAATTTGGAAGTCTCCTATGGATGTAGAAGCCTGATTTGAGGCAACACTAAAACAGACTGGACGAATTGGACTAGAAGATATAAAGGGCCCAAAATCGGCACTGGTTGTGTATGATACACTTTTAGCCGTTAATACTGCACTTTGGCAAGTCTGGGAGGAAGTCTCTAGGTATGGAGGGGGAGGGGCGACATAGTTGGTGGGGATATTTTCCGAAAAGTTGGGAGTGAAAGTAACAGATAGTGGCACACCTCCAACATAAGCATGCTTGGTCGAAATTGTGAAAGATATTTGGAAAGTTGATGCAGGAGTCCACCTAAGAGAATTCATAATTACCCAAGACTAGCAATGTTAAGATTAATTGATCATACATATTTAAAAGTGAATGTTTCCGTAAAAGGTTTCCATCCTGAACCTCCACAGCTAGTATCTGGGCAATACCATTCAAATCTACCATTTGCAATAGGGGGCAAAATCCACTCGGTATCCCAAAGACTCAAACCATGCGGCTCGTATACTTTGAATACACTATTTTCTAAATATACTGGGTTTAAGCCATAGCTGGTAATGGGGACTGTTTGAAGTTCCACAAGTGGGCAGTAAGTATATTTTATAATATAATTTGAAAGGCCAGTCAATTCTAAGTATTACTTAAAAACTGGTAAACCTTGCTTTTCAGGGCCCACACCACTTATCATTATCGATGAAGATCTAGAAGATCCCACATTGGTCAAAATTGTGGGGTTTACATACACAAAACTAATATTAGTAAATAGTTATAGTACCCATCCTCAACATCTTGTTGTGTGAATGAATTTGGCCCAAGTAGTGATTGAGGATTCTTAGAAAATAGAGTATCATTTGATACGAATGGAGTGATAACAATCATATTAGGTGTTACAAAACCGTTGTTTGTAAAATTTAGCGAATGGGTTGTTATTTTTGTTGGAGTACAGTCAGGAATTTCAACTGCACTATTCTCTGTGAAAGTAAACTGATTTGGATTGACAATAAAAAAGGAGAAATCCTTCTTTGTAGTAATTTCCTGGCTGTCTTTTGTTTCAATACATGTAATAGATCCTGTATAGTCTCCTGGTGTTGTAGTAGTCAGTATACTAACTGTTGTTCCTGTTGTTATGAATGACGGATTTGACGTGACAATTGAGCAAACAGGAACCGTCGGAGGGATACATCCGGATATAACCTTTAATTATTTGGATCAATAAACACCAGGTACCTCTACTGGAAACTTTTCAAATCGGTCTACAGTCCCAACTGCAAAAACAATCTGTGGGACTTGAGTAAAACTAATATTTGCAAGCGCGCAAGCTAATTTTTAGAAATGCGTTCTTGTATACCCATGAACTTTCTGTATGTTCAAATTAAACTCAACAAACGCGACTTGAAAAACATTGTCGGCTCGGCTCACTTCAATAAAAAAAAAAGAAAAAAAGTTTGGAGATAAATCTTTGAGAATGGGAAAGAGCGAAGAAGAAGTCACATACGAAACTCGTCTGGAATCAGTCAATGAAATAGCGCATCCTTTGGCATCCAAGAAGTTAAATAAGAAGGTTTTGAAGGTTGTGAAGAAAGGTTTGATGCAGAGTTTTTAATTGTACAGCTGCAAAGGCAAAGAATGTTAAACGAGGAGTCAAGGAAGTTGTCAAGGGATTGAGGAAAGGCTCTAAAGGGTTAGGATTTGTCTTTAACAGTTAGAGTAGTGATTATCGCTGGGGATATCTCACCTATCGATGTGATCACCCACATTCCAGTATTATGTGAAGACAATGATGTGCCATATATATATGTACCTTCAAAGGAAGACTTAGGTTCTGCTGGTTCAACAAAGAGACCTACCAGTGTTGTCATGGTTGTCACAAAAAAAGATGCAGATTACAAGGAAGCTTACGATGAAATTATGACGGAAATCAAGGAATTAAATCAAACAATGATTACAGCTGTTTAAACCCTTTCAATAAATCTATTTTTCATATCAGAAACAGAATGATTTACATGCAATTGAAATTAACTTATCAATGTTTATTAAACTTTCAACTTTTCTAAACGTTCACTTTTATCATTATAGATATCTGCCAATTCTTCTAATGAAAGACCCGCCGTTTCCGGGATCCATAGAGACACCAAAAGACCAAGAAGACACGAAATAGAGAATATCCACATAACATTGCCAACGTTTGCATTTTCACCACCAATATTTGCCAAAGGGGTGAAGAATTGTAATCCAACCAATCCACCCAATTTTCCCATAGCAGCTGATATTCCATGGGCAGTTGTTCGAATTCGCGTTGGAAAGACTTCTGCAGGAATGATAAATGTCGTTGTATTTGGTCCAAAATTGAAAAAGAATTCCAAACCACAAAATAAAATCATAAAGACTGTGGTGTTTTGACGTAACGATTCATAAAACAGAGCCATAACTGCGAAAATGATCGTCAAGAATAAAAACCCAAAGTTTTGAATTGGTTTTCGTCCAAGCTTCTCCACCAAGAAAATAGATGCAATAAATCCTGGAATATGGCCAAAGCAATTGACAATAAGTGTACCAACCGAGATAGACCAGATATTGTTGTACGGAGAGCTCATATCAGCGTACCCGATGGCATCCAGCAAGATCGCTGAGTTCACATTTACCCCAATTAGAGCAATATCTAAAAAGAACCAACTTAGTGACGTTCCAATCAAAATTTTCATGTTGGACCATTTACCGAAATATCTTAATAAATCGGCTGTCAAATGTTCGCCCGGCGCATGATGTTCTGTTGCCAGTTCTCCCATGGGACCTTTTGACAAATACTCATCAGGAGTCATTTCCAAGTGATGTTCTGTAACTTCATGTGTAAATCGAGGACTTTCAGGAATAGTGAGACGGAAGTACACTGCAAAGAGACCTGGTGTAATAGCAAAACCAATCAATATTCTCCAAACAGTATCAAGCGTTTGAATATCTTTGACGATTTCATCATGATAAATTGATAGCGTGAATAAAGAGACAGCCGCACCCATAACAATTCCCAATATTTGAGTTGAAAACACTAGAGCCATCATCTGTCCTCTTGTATTAGTTCCTGCAAACTCAGACGTGATCGATGCTGTCATAGGGCAATCACCACCGAGACCGCATCCAATAAATAGTCTCCAAAGAGACAATGCTGCAATCGCAGTCATACCACGCATAGGTCCCGCAAGAGCTGATCCACAAATCCCAATAATGAGTACAATTAATTCAACCCCATACATCTTTCTACGACCCAGCAAGTCGGCTAAATATCCAAACACTAATTGTCCAATAATGCTACCCCACGACGAAGATGATTTTAACCAACTGTCTTCCCAGATAGGCAATGACCCATTGCTTTTTGGATAATAGATATACCCCAACATAGGTACCACTAATGCCAAGACGAAATTATCGTACGATTCAGTCAAAAATCCAGATCCAGCTACTAGTACAGCTTTAGTTTGTGACCATGACCAATTGGTAGATTGGAATGCATATATTCCTTGTGACTTTTTCAACAAATCAGTGTCACTATCAGATGGATAGTGTTTAGATGTACTTTCCATTCAGATATTTTTAAAAAGTTGATTTTAATAGTGGAGATTTTTGACAATTGGGAGTGACATCACCCACGCGAATAGCCTTCCACATCATTGACATTTAATAATTAGCTTACTCTTTTTCAAACTATTAAGAGAGATAATATAATATCATTTTTTGATTATCAGTTTAATATGCATGATGGAATTATTATCACGATTCATTTTCTGCTCATAGATATAATCTACCAATTGCATGTAAGAACGCTGTTATCCATTAAATTAACCTTATATCTCAGTAAACTTGAGGGTTGAATACTGAACAAAGACAAATAATACTTTATTGTTCCATAATCACCGTTCGTTCATATTTCAGACAATCTTGAAGGGACACAGGTACTTTAGGTATTTCGGTAGAGTTATTGTGGTTCTTCTTTTTCAATTTTTCGAGTAATGTTAACCGTTTCGTTGTAAGTCTCTTGCAAACAGACATATGGTGACTCCAATGCTCCCTACCAGTCAGAAAAAAATAAAAACACACTTTTGACAATCAACTCCGCAATACCAAACTTGGCGGCACGATCCACACGATCTCAAATTATTTGGATTCCCACAATATCCACACAATGCTTGTTGTTTTCGCATTGATCGTTGTATTCCAGGCGGCTTTCCAGGTTCTGCTGTTTTGGATGGTTGACGGTTTTCGCAAATTCCCCGAGATAGTCTCTTTAACCTGCTGAATCGAGAAGGAAATGCATGAGCAAGATCATCAGTCAAATCGCTGATATCAATATAAAATGGGTCATAAAACTTCTTTGAGAGATAGTTCTTTGCTTTTAAAACTGTCCTTTCAATATTCCGCTTCCTTTTATTGTTGGCACTACTCCAAGTATCCAATAAAGCCTGGTAGCCTTCATTTCCTCTCATATCTCTCATCCCTACCGAATCTTCAGGAAGCCTAAAAATCAGCAAAATCTAATTGATATTACGGCGCCATAGCTCCATCTAGTATTAGACATTGGCCGATGGAATCTTTTTCAGAATACACGTCAATGAGTTCAATTAAATGTTCAAAATGATCTCCTAAATCGTATGTATACTGCAGTCTTTTCTGTTTTTGGTGTTTGAATAAATCTTCTAACGTATACTTTGTGTCATCCATTACAACATAACCATTTAAAGGCAAATGCATCATATCAATGAGACTACATTCAACTGGCCCGAATTGAGCTCCATCTTTCAAATCAGTAAATATATATCCATGATAATTTCGACACCATCCAAATAGAGGACATAAAATCTTATCTTGGAACGTGCTTAACCGCATTGAACTAGATACAGTTATTCTTCTGAATATCTTTGGTTTGATATCTTTCAAGGATATGTCCAGTATGTAATCTAATGGTTTCGTTGACTTTTTTGATTTTCTGTAGTTTTGTATCTCTAATTCCTTACGGTTGATTAACACATTCACAAATTGAACAGCAGGTTCCCTAATACAATTATCGGTATGATCCATTTGAGAGTAAAGATATTGTGATGATATTGTATGAATTGCTGTTTGGCAAATATCATCATAGATTTCTTCTAAACCTGAAAAATAAGCACCTTTATATAAAAAAAGTACCCCAAAGCATAACGGATTTATTTTCACTTGGTATAGGTACAAATTGATTGGGATCTATCGTAAAACATAATTGAATCTATACCAGTAAAAAAAATTGGGTGAATATCAGCAATATTGTCATTTGCATGAATATGAATTTTTGGATTGAATTTCAGATATTTGGAATTCTCAAAGTACTTTTTATGTAAATTCCAAGCTTCCCTATAGATATAAGTGTTAAATGAAATTACTGATATTGTATCCTCTGTGTGGGGTTAGGTTGCCCATTTTTATGCTTTAGAGAGTAACCAGGAAGAGCAGCTTGTATGGAAGAATTTAAATTCATTTCCCGGAGTTTTCCATTAACTTTAGAGACTGATTTTGATTTCAATGATTCCAAGGATGGTTTGACTTTCAGTCTGCTGTGATTCATTGTAATTCCTACATTAATATAACTGGAATGAGATGATTTCGAATCCAAGTCAGAACCCAATTCAGAATTTCTTGAATTTCGATGGATTACTTTACATTGAGAAGAATCATCCCCTGTAACTAACGCAACACTCTGATTAGATTCCTCTGATATTTGGTCACTTATGGATTCATCGCTATCAGATACATCAATTGAGTCCCATTTTGAATAGTCAATTGGCATGTTTATAAACTACAGTGAGAAAAAAACCAACCAGTCACAAATATTCCACAAACAACATTCCACCTACCATTAGATCTGTTGATAGAAAGGTTTTATTTAGTTCCTGATCAAAAAATGTGATTTGTTGGATTTGATTTTGGATCCTATTGTTTTTTCTTTACCTTTTACCTTCCCTTCTATTGGATTGTTTACTTCAATTCATTACCCTTTTACTGATTCAATGGAAAATAATGTTAATCATGTTATCACCCCTATTATCGCTGTTAGACCCGGCAGAAGAGGATACAATATCACTTGTATAATCATAGATACAAAAAGTATGTTGATTAAATCTCACAATTACGTAGGAGAGAAACCAATAAACCAGAAAGGTCAACCTCTCTTTTCAATTTTGGTCTCAGATGCATCAGGATCAATCATTTTGTCTTTATGGGGTGAGGAATACAATCATCTAAATCCTGGTATATTTTTAGAAATGTATTAAAACAAAAGGCGATATGTTGAAATTGACTGATATGTATGATATCCATTTTAATTTTTAAAGAGTCGCAACACTACGTAATAATAGATGTCAGTTGGTATTGGAAAGAACTGGAAAAATCCGAAGGTATGGTGAAGATCTATTGCTCATGTCGCCAAATCCAAATATGTCTCATGTGAAATGGAAAGAAGTTGATACCAAATCAAATCTACCGATTTTCGTAATGAATTGAAGTTTAACAATGATTAGGAACCAGCAGGACAATTTCCATATACAGGTACGTTACAAATTTAAGTCTCATTTTGTGTTAGATTGGGTAAAGACTTTTTAACTCATTTCGATTAGTCTTCACTACCAGGGACCAGTTCAACCGACACCATGATTCCATGGGAGGTTTATGCTCGAGAGCCTGAAGCTGTAGATCCTAGACGTCATAAACACCAAAGATTGGTTTAAACAATATATCCCTTGTAAAATTAATTATACACTACCGTGAAATACAAATTCAACACTCATATTCAGTTTCTGGTAAAGATTCATAATATTTTATTTAGTAACGGTTTTTATCCATCCCAATGCTTTCAATTTTCTGGAAACGCCAGGAACAATCAATGCTGTCAAACCGATTTTAATAGGTGCAAAGAGTTTAGTCATACCCATAGCTAAGAGCACATTCGTAGAGATTCTAACAAATGTTGGATCCTGAGTCCAAGCCGGTAACCAGTCATAACGGTTATGTAAAGGTTCAGTTGGTTCATGTTTTTCTGTTTCTAATCCAAAAAAGGTACGGACCTTGTTGAATAACTTTGTAAGATCTTTTCCAGTAAAATTCTGGGAAGTAATGTAGTAATAGCAACCACAAAAGCTATTTATAAATTGAAGGTAAAAATAATTACGTTGAGAAAGAGAAGATTGAGTAAATCCCTAAAGCCAATAATCCATATTCCTTGCTCAATTGGGTAAAGGTAGGAAGAGAGCGCGTTTGGAAAGTAGGACGGAACAGAGGTGTTTTGTGTGTGGTTTTGACCAATGAGTATGGGCGTATCAAGCCCAATCCAGCACCAGAATTACGGAAGAGTGAGGAAGGAGTTTGGAAAGTTGCTGGGGAAAATCTCTGAATTCTGAATAGTTTAAACATTCCGTTGTTTCTGTAAATAAAAAAAAAGAAACTCAAGAAGTAAATATAAGAAATCAAGTACAAAACGTGTTTGCCT
Organism: Globomyces sp. JEL0801; assembly: GCA_027595885.1. NCBI lineage: Eukaryota > Fungi > Chytridiomycota > Chytridiomycetes > Rhizophydiales > Globomycetaceae > Globomyces > Globomyces sp. JEL0801. Next base: position 16,855 of record JADGIX010000134.1, read on the forward strand.
TACGCACTGTTGTCTCATTTCATTTGGGTGCAAAAATAATAAACTAGCAGGTTCTATTCATACATCAAAACCGCGTTTTTATTAAATCAAATTCTATAAAGATTTGGTATCAATGGTCCTTTTTAAGTTTCGATTAAATATAGTCTAATAGTCCCCTCCTATTATTTAATACATAAGCTCTATTCACCTCCATCTGAATCAGCACCTACTGCATCATTATCGGAATCGTAATAGTCATTGACATAATCATTATCCTCATCTCCCATCTCATCATCATCTTCTCCTTGCAAGCCTTCTGCATCCGAGTCATCTTCATTCTACAGTGTTACCTAATTGAGCAAGTAAATACCTCTTGTTTATCTGCGTTTCCTTGATCCTCAACATCTGCAAGACTAGCCAATCTGGCCATGTAGTCAATATTCTAGTTGTAAGTTTGAACAGCAACAATTACCAATAAACCTTCATTGCTATTCAGTTTTGCAATTGATTGTAATTCCTCAGGAAAGAATTCATAATCTATCCAATTAAGAGGTATGGATTACTGATTTTTAGTTTAGAATATCCAGTCCGAAAGCTCGCTTTCTTTATCCTTTTTGTATACCTATCAGTATATCGTTCCATTTCTACACCATCAACAATTAACATTGCAAACCTGGCTTAGGATGTTCTGGTTCAATAAAATAAAACAGTGCCTTCATTTTCTCTTCCATCTTAACTTTGGTATCATAAATCTCAGATTCGGTATCGTTCAAGACCTTGAACATTGGTAAATCTGGTAACGTCTAAAAAATTAATACTATACCGATTGTATAGATAAAATAAGTGTATAAATGGATACTGGTAGATGAATAAGTATTACAGGATACAATTGTTTCTCGTTGTAGTCTAAACTCAATCCAATGGGAGTTTGTAGATCCCCATACTGATTCTTTTTACTTCCCCAACCTCCTCTTCCACCACCTCGGCCTCCTCTACTCATCACTACCAATCAAATTGTTGTGTAGATTACGTCAAAAATAACCTCAAAAAGAAAAATAAAAAATTCAGTCCCACTTCACTTTAAACTATAATGAAGAACTTTTATGATACAGGAGCAGCAATTTTAGGGAAATTGTACAAACAGCAAGGAACAATCAAAGCGTTAGTAATGGCAGAGAAAGTTGTGGACAAGAAACTATTATACGCTGTGGTAAAATACTACTTGATAATTGGATTAGATTTGTGAGACTTTAAAATGTTTGAATACCATTTTTAAATCATATTTTTAGATAGACAAGTCATTGAACTTATCATGGAAAATTCAGGAATTGCAAAGGCAGAGAAGAAAGTATTCAAAAGTATCGTTCTCATATCGTTAGCTATCCAAACCTTTACTGACAATCTTAATTTACGATTTACTTTTTGGAAAAGGAATCAAATCTGGTGGAGCTTATAAACCATTGGTATTAAAACATCGAGCAAGGTTGAATGCTGAATTAGTTAAAATTAAAATTAAAAGAAGATGCAAAGATAATAAGGATTTGATACCAGATCATATCCGAAATGCAATTGTTATCCCTCGATACGTTAGAGTGAATACCATAAAAGTCACAGTGGAAAATACCATTCAACACTTTACCAAAAATGGATACAATCTCATTTCATTTGAATCTATGTTTGAAAATAACTTTCCGTACTCTTGTTTTACCAATTGATTACTTAGAGCCAAGTCCATGTGTAAAGATAAACACCTACCTGAATTACTTGTTCTACCACCTTCAGCAGATTTACACGAAGATGATTATTTATTAAAAGGAAACATTATACTTCAGGTATTGAATCAAATTTGTTGACCTTTAGGATAAAGCTTCATGTTTCCCAGCATTCGTATTGAACGCACCAAAGAATTCCGTTTGTATAGATGGATGGTTTATTTATTTAATTAACTATTAGTGCTGCTCCAGGAAATAAAACTAGTCATTTATCTGCTATAATGGAAAACACAGGGAAAATATTCGCTTTTGATATGGATAGAAAAAGACTTGATACTCTTGAGAGGTTAACAGGGAGAGCAGGATGCAAAAATATTGATGCGGTACATGGTAACTTTCTAGAGACAAATCCAATGGATAAGAGATTTGCAAATGTAACTATCATCAGCTAATCTCAGGTTGAATATATGCTTTTGGACCCCTCTTGCTCCGGTTCTGGTATCGTAGGACGAATGGACCATTTAGTACAAGACATTGTACCAGAAGAATCTAATGCAGAAAGTGCGGAAGATCGAGTCAAGTCTTTGGCCGAGTTCCAAAAAGAGATATTGTTGCATGCATTCAAATTTCCCAAAGTGAAGAGAATTGTATATTCTACGTGTTCAAAGCATAATGAAGAAAATGAACTTGTGGTAAAGCATGTATTAGAAGAAAACAAAGCTTTCAGATTAGTTCAAGGGAGTTTCCCTACATGGGATAGAAGAGGAGTACCAATCATTAAAGGGGGTATGCTTTTAAAAGTTTATTGATGATTAGCTAAGCATGTTATTCGTACATTACCAGAGGAGGATAAAACAATTGGATTTTTTGTAGCACATTTTGAAAGGAAACAAAAATAATACATCATTATATTTCTCAAATGATCTATTTTAATTTTTGATTCATGAATTGCAGTACTTCATGACTTTTAGCATCGTGTACAATCTGAATTACATTATTCTAGTTGGTTACCATACACGATATATGTTGAATTATAAGTTTAATTGTTTAATAGACATGAACTCACACTATTTCTATGACTTCATAAGACTCACTTTAATGTCTTGATAAAATTTCTTGAGTTTCAATTTTTCACAGACCATGATTGAAAACCATTGGGTAAATTCAATTGAATCGCATCCAATACTGGATTGGAAGATCGAAACCAAGGAAAATATCAAAGATTCCAATCATTCTTGTAAATCTTTACTATCTTATCAAAATGGTGATGTCTACATTACAAACAATCACAAAATCAGAACTTGCAATTTGAGGGATTTTAAACGATCTTTAGAAGACAAAACTCAACCAACTTATAAAGTATTCTGATTTATTTAATGGTGTTCAGAATTTAGTTACCTCAGATACAAAATTTGATCAAACGTTAATCAATCAATCTGGTAATATCAATACTTATTGACCATTAGGTTCAATATTGGCTTTATACAATGAAAATGAAATATCAGTTGCTGTATTGAAAAGCGATATGAATTCAAATTCATCAATCACTTGCAAGTAAGTATTATCTGTTTAACGTTCTAGTACTGTATATGTGGGAGAGAAATATTACTCAAAAGATTCATATGTTAAGATTGTTAAAGTTTTATGGCATCCACTTTCAGCAAAGAGTTCACATTTGATGGTGTTGACTTCAAATGGGATGTTGAGAATGTTTAACGTCTTGGTTGATCTTGAAGAACCAGAGCAATGGTAGGGCAAAATTAATTAACAGAATCCAGTTTTTCACTGTGCCAAAAGGATACACCAGGGAAAATTGGTGGAAAGGCTTTTGGTCTAAACGTTGAAAAATATCATGCACGAACGTTTACCCTTGGAACTTTCAACAGTGTTAATGATGGCTGGTCAATAGTCACCGTGTATGGTCTGTTAGAATCAGGAGATTTAGTATCAATATGTCCAGTTTTACCAAATGATTCCAGAATATCACTAGATTGGGTGAAGGAAACAATAGCAATGACCACTTCGGAATGGAATGTAAGCAATAAAGAAGATTCAGTGATTGCTTCCAATTTCTATTGGGCTTTAAAGTGGTTGACCGATATCCAAGAAAATTATCATCGTATGGGAATATTTCAACTTATGTATAGCGGAAAGGAGTGTCATTCGACCGTTGCAAGATCGTGAACCATTACGATCGGCACCTTGGAATATAGAACCGGAAAGTGTATATGGTTTGGAAAAATTTGGGATACCTGTTCAGTTAAGTGTAACACACACAGCAATATCACCTATTATCACACTAGCGTTTGATTCTGGCAACTTAGTACTTGGTTTGGTCATGCAAACGGTTTTGCCTGTCTGGGTCACTGATAAAGTATAAAATCACCTAACTAACCATAGTCACAATTTGAAATTATTTATAGCTTAACAGTTCACGAGGTTATTACAGTGAGTTCAGGATTCTCCTCAAATATTGACTTATATTGTGACCGACATTTAGTAGATACAATATTTTATAGAAGTACTAATGGAATCTATCAAATTCAGCTTGATATTGGTCGGTATCTTGATGAGTCGCAATTGATTGACGTTGAAAAGCCATTGGCAAGTGTTAGACAGCTAATTGATACTGGAAATGAGTAATCCTTTTTGATAACAATGTAGCGTCATCACTGGATTTCAGATCATTTCGGATTTGACTTTGGGCCCTTCCTATATTTGTCTAGTGTCAACTGGGCAATTAATTGCCGACTTGATATTCAAAGTGCATAATCAACAAAAAGCAGTTCAAACTGTCGACCCGAAAAATGTCAAAACATTGTCCGATTTTGATTATTCTGCCTTGGATTGTGTGGCAAAAATGTCTACACTATCTACCAAAAGCAAACCATATCCTGAATTTATCGACAAAGAATCTTTCAAAAAAGTAGGGGAAAACATAGTGGAGACTAGAAAAAAAATTCAAATTATTGTATCAGGATTTGCAAAGTTGAAACAAAGGTAAAGAAATATATTTCACAATGAAAGAGTGGAGGAACTTGAGAACGCACAAACTAGTCAAGCCGAGACAACCGTTAAGGTGGAGGAACAAATACTAAGACTGAAAACCAAATCAACAGAAGTAACGAAACGGTTCAAGGAACTTAAATCTCGCAATGAAATTCAATACCAAAGAATTACAACTATTTTGGAGATATTGTATGATCTAACTCAGCCAAAACTTTCATCTCAAGAAATCAAATGGTTTCAAGAAATGACCATGATGAATAACGAATTTGAGAATCATCATAAACCAACCGTAGAACATGTGAGTAGATCCAACATTAATTTTGTAGTTAAAGAAACGTATTGCCGGCATTGATACAACCGAAGAAAAGGACAACCAATTTGAAATTGTCTTGGGTACTCAACAAGTTAGAGATGTGCAAAGGAATCTAAAGGAAGAGTCTGAAGAATTAAAATCGTTGACAAAACGCATAGCAACAATGAATTTGATGGTTGATAATCTTTTAGCACAAAATGAAAATAAATGATTTTGCTTTTTTGATTGACCACAATGTGTTGAATTGTCACAAGAGCATTTTTTGTTTCAATGTATTTTAAAACGAAACTGAATCAAATCATCACTTTAGAAATGTATAAAAATCCTTGATCCTCTGCTTTATTAAAGAATAATCAACATATCTGGTTACTGTGTACTATTTTTTCTTTGTTGTTATACGTACAACACCGTTTCATGTGTGACATACCGAAAAAGGAATACGGATCGGATATGGTTGAAATGAAATACGGGCCGTAAGTTGGATGTGAAGTTGAGACATTAGTACTAGTAGAGACACTGAATGACGAGCAAATGTCCCCAATAGATACGCTGGGATTCAACAGTTTCGAATGATTCTTTTAACGGAAACAGATTGAGGATTCAAAAAGTTTTTAAACGGGCACAACACCAATTGCCTCGTCTTGTGATCAAGCCTTTTTACTTGGTGGATCACAAGAATTCGGTTATAAGCGATGGTTTGTTGATTGTTTTTTTTTGAAATACAAATGTTGGTTCTAGTGACTTTGATCCCATTCATATTTGGGAAAGTGATTGAAAACCCAGTGGATTACAAACCTTTATTAAACCCATCCATCCATTCAAACGCGTCCAATTCGTTACCATCCGATTTTCTATGGGGTTATGCTACAGCTGCAACTCAGAATGAAGGATCCACTAACGTTGATGGGAAAACGGATTCAATTTGGGACGTCTTTTCAAGAAAGTCTGGAAAGATTGTTGATGGAACTTCTCCAGAGTATGGTGTTGATGAATACAAAAGATATACTGAAATTGTTGAATTGTTAAAGATTGCTGGGGCAAATACATATCGAATGTCAATTGCATGGACCAGATTAGTTCCTGGTGGATTTAAGAATTCTCCTGTGAATGCTTTGGCCATTAAACATTATAACAACGTTTTTAATTTACTCCTACGTAATGGAATAACTCCTATGGTGACATTATATCATTTTGACATGCCTGCCGTATTGGAAACAAAATATAAAGGGTTCTTGAACACTGATCGGTTCACTGAAGATTATGTTTACTTTGCTGAACAAGCATTTTCTGCATTTGGAGATCGTATCAAGTATTGGATTACATTTAATGAACCAATTACCACATGCACAGCTGGTTATGGAATTGGAGAACATGCACCTGGTTATAATATCAATCCATTAAAAGGTGATTGGAGTTTTACTCCATTAGATCTTGTACGATGTGGTCATACGCATCTTGTTGCTCATGCTCATGCTGTTAACCTCTACCGAACCAAATTCAAATCTCAAAATGGAAAGATATCAATGGCTAATAATTTGAGTTGGGGGGAACCAATGTCAAATGATCCTGAAGACGTGAACGCAACTCAAAATTTCTTGGATGCCAATTATGGTTGGTTTGAAGATGTCTTGAATTTTGGTGATTATCCACAAAGTCTAAAGAATTTCATTTCTGTCTTGTTACCAAAGTTTTCTGAAGAACAAAAGAAATTACTCAAGGGATCTACCGATTTTATCGCTGTGAATCATTATACTGCCAATTATATTGGAAAATGGGGTTATAAAGGACAAGGTTTTGAAGATGGAAATCCTTTTATGAGATTCTCACGAGGATTTTTCGATAAAAATGGAAATCGATTGGGTAATCGTGGAGCACCAAAGTGGTTGTTTAACGCTCCTTGGGCGTTTGAAAAATCTCTTGATTATATAACTAAGCGATATGGGAATCGCGATATTTATGTCACTGAAAATGGGTTTTCTGTATTTGAAGAGCCATGGATGAGTGTTGAATTGGCCCTGAAAGATACTGCAAGAGTGGATTATCATCATCATTATTTGGCAGCCATGCAACGATCCATTTCAAAAGGTTCTAAAGTGAAAGGTTATATGGCATGGACTCTCATAGATAACTTTGAATGGGCAGCTGGATATACTCAACCATTTGGTTGCACTAAATTTGATCGCAAAACTGGAAAGCGTTGGTTGAAGGATTCAGCATACTACCTACGCGATTACTTTGGTTTGGCAATTACTAAGTAGTATTTAAACTAAATAAATGAACTACAATATAAAAAGATGTTCAGTTGCATATCTGATTGGCAATAAGATTAATTTTAATTGGGACAAGATTTGATACTTATAATGTAAACATTTCGTGTACCTCTGACGGGGTTCTTTCATACTTTGAGTTGAATTGGTATCAAGATTCCAAAAAAAAAAAATATACTCAAAACTAAAAAACACTGAAATGATAATGTAAAACGATCTTGTTTGGTGTACAAAAAGTTCATACTAATTAAGCAGATTTCTTGTGGACAGCTGGTTTAGCAGCAGTTCCTTCACGGAAACCGTTCTTGAAACGACGAGCCATATTCTTTAAGTGTGACATACGTCCAGTTCCGGTGGTCTTTCGGCGAAGTCCCTTTTCACTCCATCCGTCTACAAGATTAGAAAGGGTATCTTACAGCTTCGGGTCTTAGCAGCAGGATATCCACATTGAGCACAGGTCTTCTTTTGGTTGTGGAATGAACGACGTCCACAACGGCGACAGAGAGTGTGGGATTTGGTGTGTTTCTTACCGAACGATTGGGTACCTTTGGTCTAAATTGATGATTAGAAATAATTCATAAAGAAAACAAGGTAAAGTTAGAGTGTTGAAAGAAGATTGTTGTTTGATGGAGAGAATGAATTTGAATCAACCAAACAAATGCATCCATCCATCCATCCTTTATAAGTGTGATTGATATCCATTAGCATTTCAAATGAATTTTCCAATAAAATGATAGTATGATTGAAGTGTTTATATTCTTACCATTACGGAATTTAAAAAGTGAAATTTGCATTATTTTTCTTGGATTCATCAGTATTGCTCCTAACCCTAGCTAGGGTTTCAAAAGTCAAATTGTCACAAAATGTCACAATAATTTTATAATTTTTTTTTATTTTTTAAAAGTTCAACAATGGCAAGAAAACGAAAATCACAAAAGAAAAAGGAACAGAAAATTCATGAATATTCAGAAACAAAAGCAAGTTTAGACAATTTAGATCAAAATTCAGAAGATGAATGTAACTCTTATTAATACTCTAATTACAAAGTTCAAGACCAACGCGAAACTATTCACTTTGGAAATAATTCAATTATTGATAATGAAAATGATCGTATTATAAAATTATTGATTTAACTATTGTAGTTGAAGACCATGAAGTATTCGCTCTAGATTCTGACCAAGACTCAATTGGTGAAGAAGAGGAAATGTTACAAAACTTTAAAGCTCAAAATAAGTATCTTCTAAATCAAGACGGTTCAGATTTAGATGATGATGAACGACAATCAGATTTAGATGAAGGTTGGGGTAAAAAAAGGTCACAGTATTATCAACCTGATGAAGTCTCTTCGGATGATGAGGAAGGTATATTTAAATTCTATTGATATTCTTTATAGCAAAAGAAGAAGAAGCTGAAGCTTTAAGATTACAAAAAAAGAGAATTGAAGCATTCACCGAAACGGATTTCGTTGAAGAAGACAATTTTGAAAATCTATTGCTTAAAAAGTCAGATTCTAAAGTATCGACGATTGTTGAATTGGATGATGTGGACGGATTGTTAGAACCAGAACAAGTCGAAACCAATGTTTCTAAATTATCAAAAAAAGAGCAACTTCAACTATTCAAGTCAACCATGCCAGATGTTTTAAAGGTGCACAAAGAGTTTCAAAAAGTTTTTCAGAGCATTGAAGAAACAGATGATGGTTTGAAGGATGAACGAGTATTATTTTTGGAATCTTTATATATGTCCAATATGGCTTTCTATCTTGCTTTAGCAGCAGGCGAAGACAATATTGCAAGAAAATCACACCCAGTGTTAAAGAAATTAGAAATATTCGCCGAGCTGCTACTGAAGTTGAAAGACGCAACTGATGATGATGATGAACTAGAATCTAATGGTGAAGAGTCAGATATAGATGCTGAAATCGATTCTTTGAATGATAGTGAAGAAATGTTGGATGAGGATGAGGAAATTAATTCCGAAGAAGGGAGTGAAGATCTGGGAATGGAAAGTGACGAAAATTCGGATTTAGTGGACGATTTTCCAGTGGATGATTATGAGCCAATTGTTTCGAAGAAAAAGTCAAAAATTAACCGTGTAAGTGAGCCGTTTGGAGAGGCAGATGGAATGGGCGAGGTGGATTTGGAAGACAAATTAATGCGAAAGAAATCTTTGCAATTCCATGTCAATCGAGTGGACCAGGTAATGGCTTTAATCTTCTTAATATGCATAGTCAATCGCCAAAAACCAATTTGTCAAGAAGGCAGCAAAAGGAGACAGTGATTTACCTTACAAAACAAAAGTGAAAGAGGCTGAGAAGAGCTTTGAAGATGGTAGCAACTCGGATGAAAATGAAACTCATGTTGATGAGAATGGAAATCATGTGGAAAATGTTTATGGAGAAATATCTGATCACAGCGATGAAGAAAATTCAGAGGATTATTATGAAGAGGTTCAGTCGTTGAAAAGAAAACGAAAATCAGAACGAGAAGAGTATCATAAACAATTACATGAGTCAACGGAGATGGAAGAAGGTGATTTGGAAGATCCAAATGCTCGTCGTAAAGCAACTTATAAGATCTTGTCAAATAGAGGATTAACACCCCGTCGTAAAAAGGAAGACAAGAATCCAAGAGTCAAGAAACGGAAAAAGTATGAAAAAGCCAAGAAAAAGTTGTCCTCCTTCCGTCGTGTTGCAGTTGATAAAACTAAACTCAAAGGTGCATATGCTGGAGAAATTACTGGTATCAACAGAAATGTCGCTCGTTCAACCAAATTTTAAGTTTCTATGTTCTGAATTTCCAGAGGGACATGACAAGTGCAATATCGTAGATTCCAATATATTATATTATACTCTTTCAATTTTTTGATTAGGTTTTACAATTTCTACTTTTAGGATGACTTTATAAGTATATTAAATTCTAAACGTTCAAACCACAGCTATTTCTTTACTCATACAGCGCTTTCAGCCCGTTCTACATAATCCAGTTGAATACGTTCACTAGTTGGACTAACAGTACGATCACTTGTAACGAATTCGGATGAAATATCGGCATCATATGAAGGTATTTCACTTATTTCCTCTTCAACCGGTTTACTTTTAGTCAAATATGATAAATGATTTACATTTGCTGGGTCGTGAATGGATTTGTGTGTTGGGCAGTCGATCTTTGTCGTGAATGGGATGAATCTACGATTGGCCCTAAGAGTTTTAGTATATTGCTGGTATACCTGGACTAATAGTTATCGGTGTGTCCACATGTGGTTTAAGCTGTGTGAAAATCTAGGTTGAGTCTGAGAAAGTGTAGATTACCTCATCTTTGGATTGCTAATATCAAAATAAAACAAGAAAATACCTTAATATCAAGTGGGGATATGGGAGATAGAATATCAGATTCCATGTTCAAGTCCAATTTCGACAAGCTTTTGGCTGGATGACCTCTTGGAGAGAGAGGTGGAGATACAACCTCACTTTTCTGGGCCATTGAAAGTGGGGATGAAGGTCTGTACGCTGGTATACTAGGTATTGAATGTTTTAAAGTTTGAAGTGATGGTGGACTCATATGATTCAAATCCGTTAATGAATGAGATGCTGATTTTCTCAAGGATTCCTTTGATGGGGATTTTGGTTGATCTGATAATTTGGGACGAGATAAAGCAACTTCAAGTAATAGTTTCTTTCCAGATTGCTTAGCTGTAACCTACAAATATTTAATTTACTTCAAGGGAATACCCATTCATGATCAATGACTGATAATGTATTTTTCATTCCAAACCCTGTCAAGAAATCCTTTACAATCGAAAGCATTTCTTCTTCTAATTATGGGTTAGTGTTCAATCTAATTACCTAAATCACTTTTTTTAGTTGCAAGTACATCTACTTCATCGTCTTCTAAAGCGTTTATTATGGAAGCTCGAAGTTGTGCCTTTAAAATCGATATTGCTCCGTTTTTAATGAGCGTTTGTTCAACAGATGATCTAATAGTTGCAAAATCTTCCATGTTAAGTTTTGGAAAAATGAACGCGACAGTTATGTGAGATAAACAAGTGTAAAGAAACTAAAAATACTCACAATATAAATTTAAGAATAGTAATGGTTTTGTTTAAGATATTTCAAGTTTATAAAGAATTAGTTGTCCCTAGTATTCATTATATAGGTCGTAACAATTGTAGAAAGATTAAAAAACAACCAATGTATAATATAATGTTTAAAATCAAAGTAGTCCACATCAATATCCTGGCCAATTTAGAATAATATCGAGCAGAATCATATTTCTTACGTAAAATGAGGTTATCTACTCTTGATGCAAAGAATACTGATACTAAAGAAATTGGTAATACACACTAGAGTTAATAATAAATCAATACCAAACAGCAACACGACAAAATTGACAAGATGATTGATTCTCCCAAATAGGGTTTAATTGTGATAGATTCAGCCAATAGTTGAGATTCAAGATCATTAGTAGGTGATAAAAGTGGTCGGCTCGTAGAATTGCTGGAGGTAGAAGGTCTGTTTAGTAGAAGGTCGGAAGATTGTCGTGTATCCATAAGAAGGGAATTTGAATTGGATAAAAATCACATTCAATCACACCAAAGATTCAAATAAGCTATTTTGATACTCTTTAACCTCCATAGTAATTTATTCTTTATGGTTATTCAGTATTGTAGGATTTACTGAACAACGCTTTTTTTCCTGATTACATCCAGTTCCTTAAACACTTTACCAAAAAACCAATGACATCAACCGCTTCTTCAAGCTCAAACTTATCCATATCAGAACACAGAAATAGCAAAAAATCAGAACCAGAATCTTGGCTATTGCGACTATTCGAGAGTGATTTTTTTGATTCAAGACTGGCATTATCGTACCTCTTTAGATACCCTAAAAACGTTGGAATACATCATTACGTAAGATTAATTTTGTATGCGATGATTTATTCTGTTAGATTTGTAAAGAACTGCGTAAATTTCCAGAAACTGATATTCAATTCTTATTACCACAAATATGGTATTTTTAATTACCCATTAAAACTCAGTCATATAATCATATCACGTCCACATGAATCTGCTGCACTAGAAGACTTTATCATGTCAATTTGTCAAACATCCAACCATATGGCAATTCTTGTAAATCACCACTTTAAGACTAATTTTTGATAGACTTTATGGTATCTAGAATCATATTTGAATGATTTACAAGTATTTTTATTGAATATCTTTTAACTCTTTCTTATGGACTGTGTTTACAATACAATCAGACTCTTATCAGTTATGTAAACGATTGCACTTGAAATGCCAAACAATTATATTTGCAGATGCTAGCGAGGAAGAGAATATGGTACAGGATGTTCAACAAATGTCGTCTGATATGCAATTATCTGCCCACATCCCTCCTACTGTTGTTGGAATAGGACTGATGTTAGCCTCATTGTCTACTCCAATAATTGCTCAAAATCACAAGTCAATTATTTTATCACAAGGAAAACAATTACGGTTTGATAATCCCTTTGGAGATGAGGACAGTGATTCGGAATATGAACTTCGCAGCCAGGAATCTGTAGAAGAGTTTGATATAAAAAGGTCCATCACCGAAGAAATATTTTCTCGGATTCCTCAAAGTTCACCTACGATTGAGGAATTGGCGAAAGGCTCTGCATTTTCATTCAAATCTTTCGTTCGAAAAACATCCCGGTTTCATGAAAGGTCGCCATCTTCAGCTTCATTAGTTTCTAATCCAACACCTTTCATAACAGCGGAAAGTGAAGGGTATAGTAAAAGTTTGGATATACCAGATGAAGGCCATCGGTTATTAAATTCTCATTATTTTCATTCGGAAATTCAGTTTATAATGACACTAGTAGATATCTCGGAGAGACTAGTTCCATTTCCAAAGCATTCAAGGCAATCTTCTTTGATTGCAGAGTTGACCCTTTTAAACCATAATTTGCCTGCTAACGTTTGTATTCCGTTTTGGTGCCCATCAGAAATTTGTAGTCAAAAGCATCACCAAATTGTTCGGATAACGTTATCGGATTGTGTAGTGTTAAATTCAGCTGATAGAGTATCAAATTGTGTATACTAATATGTAGGTACCCTTTTTAATGATTGTTGAAGTCATTGAAACGCTAGAGAATGTAAAGCGAAAATTTACACTTCCATCACAAAGAAAGAATTCCACCACAAAGGAAGCCAAACAGGAATCACCCACAAAATCACGTATGGTCCAGCATTGAATTGATATAATTAGGGCATTCGGTTGACTCTGTGAAATCGAATCGAGATTCAGCTGAATATTATCTATCACTTATATCTAGAAGGCAATCAGTAACTGAAATGGCCACTCAGCAACCAGAATATGATATGAGTTTAAAGCCAATAAAATCGGTCAATCAGGACGAATTTTCAGATAGAATGCGTACCGCTGCTGTCATGCTTGCACAACTCTATCAACAGCAACAGAAGAAAGATATTTCGTTGAACATGAAAGGTTCTAGGTCTTCAACACCAAGTAGGACACCATCATATTCTTTGGAATCTCTTAAAGGAGGATATTCTGCACCATCATCACCTAGAATGTCTGTATCAAATGATCACAAACGACAACTTAGTAATTTTGAAGAAATAAGATCCCGGGTAATTAGAGAAATGACTGCATTAGAAGCGTCTAGACTGGAGACGTTATCATCACAACATGGTGGACCAATTGACCCCACCGCAGCAGACGAATTACTACCGCACCGACAAGAAGAAGCTTTGCATGGTGGTGCCATACGTGATGATGATGACCCTAGTGGTAAGCAACTGTGCGATTAATTATCTAGCATCCGTGTTCCGTGAGCCATGGGAAACGAAGAAAAAACGAATTCAAGCAGCATCTCCGTACGGATCGGATCCTAATTGGCAACTATACTCTGTGATTGTAAAGTCGGGGGCTGATTTACGTCAAGAACAACTTGCGTTGCAGCTAATCAGTGAAATACAACAAATCTGGAAATCGTTTAACTTAAATCTTTGGGTTTATCCATTCCGAATTTTAATAACTTCTAATCAATCAGGATTAATTGAAGTAATACCTGATTCTATTTCAATACATTCCATCAAAAAAGATGGTTATGTGAAGAATTTGAATCAGCCAGGCATTGCATATACTCTCTACGATCACTTTATCAAGGTACAAAGAGTTTGTATTAACATGGTAATAGGAGTTTGGGCAACCTGGTTGTGAAAACTTCCGAAAGGCCCAAGAGAACTTTATCCAATCTCTTGCCGCATATTCAATCATATGTTATCTTCTACAGATAAAAGACCGGTATGTTATGATGCAAAATTAAGTTTTAGTCATAATGGCAATATATTACTGGATTTAGAAGGACATATAACCCATATCGATTTTGGATTTATGCTCATGAATTCACCTGGTAGTGTTGGATTTGAATTGGCACCATTTAAATTGCCCCAAGAGTATATAGATATAATGGGTGGATATCAATCCGAGAGATTTGAATATTTCCGACAACTGATGAAAGAAGGGTTTTTGGCATTACGTAAACGATCAGATTCAGTGTTAGGATTACTTGAGATAATGGAAAAAGGTATGAATACCATCAAAAAGATATTTATGAGTTAGATTCACGATTACCATGCTTTACTGGAATAACCAACAAACCAAATGCTATTCCTGTTGCTCCCCCACCAACCTCTGATACCGGTTCCATGGCATCTAGATACCCAGTCACTCATGCTTTACGTGAAAGATTTCAATTGGTTTTGACTGATGATGCGTTTTGTGAACATATTGATCGATTGATTGAATCTTCTTGCAACAATATGTTTACAAAGTTGTATGATTCATTTCAAGTATGTTTTTGTAGGTTTAACATTTAGTATTTCGCTAACGGTATATTATAAGCTCATTTAGATGGATTCATTTTCTAATAAATTATTTGAAGTATTTGAAAATCTTGACACTGTTTGATTTTAATAAAGTATTTTATTTTGACACGAGAGATAACTATAATTATAAGCTATAATATCATTAAGTATTCATCTGTCTAGTAATCGTCGTCCTCATAGCCACCAAAGCCATGACTGTGACCACCACCAAAGCCATGACCACCACCAAATTTGGTTGCAAGTACATCTACTTCATCGTCTTCTAAAGCGTTTATTATGGAAGCTCGAAGTTGTTCCTTTAAAATCGATATTGCTCCGTTTTTAATGACCGTTTGTTCAACAGATGATCTGATAGTTGCAAAATCTTCCATGTTAAGTTTTGGAAAAATGAACGCGAAAGTGTTATGTGAGATAAACAATTGTAAAGAAACTAAAAACACTCACAATATAAATTCAAGAATAGTAATGGTTTTGTTTAAGATATTTCAAGTTTATAAAGAATTAGTTGTCCCTAGTATTCATTATATAGGTCGTAACAATTGCAGAAAGATTAAAAAACAACCAATGTATAATACAATGTTTAAAATCAAAGTAGTCCACATCAATATCCTGGCCAATTTAGAATAATATCGAGCAGAATCATATTTCTTTCGTAGAATGAGGTTATCTACTCTTGATGCAAAGAATACTGATACTAAAGAAATTGGTAATACACACTAGAGTTAATAATAAATCAATACCAAACAGCAACACGACAAAATTGACAAGATGATTGATTCTCCCAAATAGGGTTTAATTGTGATAGATTCAGCCAATAGTTGAGATTCAAGATCATTAGTAGGTGATAAAAGTGGTCGGCTCGTAGAATTGCTGGAGGTAGAAGGTCTGTTTAGTAGAAGGTCGGAAGATTGTCGTGTATCCATAAGAAGGGAATTTGAATTGGATAAAAATCACATTCAATCACACCAAAGATTCAAATAAGCTATTTTGATACGCTTTAACCTTCATAGTAATTTATTCTTTATGGTTATTCAGTATTCTAGGATTTACTGAACAACGCTTTTTTTCCTGATTACATCCAGTTCCTTAAACACTTTACCAAAAAACCAATGACATCAAGCGCTTCTTCAAGCTCAAACTTATCCATATCAGAACACAGAAATAGTAAAAAATCAGAACCAGAATCTTGGCTATTGCGACTATTCGAGAGTGATTTTTTTGATTCAAGACTGGCATTATCGTACCTCTTTAGATACCCTAAAAACGTTGGAATACATCATTACGTAAGATTAATTTTGTATACGATGATTTATTCTATTAGATTTGTAAAGAACTACGTAAATTTCCAGAAACTGATATTCAATTCTTATTACCACAAATATGGTATTTTTAATTACCCATTAAAACTCAGTCATATAATCATATCACGTCCACATGAATCTGCTGCACTAGAAGACTTTATCATGTCAATTTGTCAAACATCCAACCATATGGCAATTCTTGTAAATCATCACTTTAAAACTAATTTTTGATAGACTTTATGGTATCTAGAATCATATTTGAATGATTTACAAGTATTTTTATTGAATATCTTTTTACTCTTTCTTATAGACTGTGTTTACAATACAATCAGACTCTTATCAGTTATGTAAACGATTACACTTGAAATGCCAAACAATTATATTTGCAGATGCTAGCGAGGAAGAGAATATGGTACAGGATGTTCAGCAAATGTCGGCTGATATGCAATTATCTGCACACATCCCTCCTACTGTTGTTGGAATAGGACTGATGTTAGCCTCATTGTCTACTCCAATAATCGCTCAAAATCACAAGTCAATTATTTTATCACAAGGAAAACAATTACGGTTTGATAATCCCTTTGGAGATGAGGACAGTGATTCGGAATATGAACTTCGCAGCCAGGAATCTGTAGAAGAGTTTGATATAAAAAGGTCCATCACCGAAGAAATATTTTCTCGGATTCCTCAAAGTTCACCCACGATTGAGGAATTAGCGAAAGGCTCAGCATTTTCATTCAAATCTTTCGTTCGAAAAACATCCCGGTTTCATGAAAGGTCACCATCTTCAGCTTCATTAGTTTCTAATCCAACACCTTTCATAACAGCGGAAAGTGAAGGGTATAGTAAAAGTTTGGATATACCAGATGAAGGCCATCGGTTATTAAATTCTCATTATTTTCATTCGGAAATTCAGTTTATAATGACACTAGTCGATATCTCGGAGAGGCTAGTTCCATTTCCAAAGCATTCAAGGCAGTCTTCTTTGATTGCAGAGTTGACCCTTTTAAACCACAATTTGCCTGCTAACGTTTGTATTCCGTTTTGGTGCCCATCAGAAATTTGTAGTCAAAAGCACCACCAAATTGTTCGGATAACGTTATCGGATTGTGTAGTGTTAAATTCAGCTGATAGAGTATCAAATTGTGTAAACTAATGGGTAGGTACCCTTTTTAATGATTGTTGAAGTCATTGAAACACTAGAGAATGTAAAGCGAAAATTTACACTCCCATCACAAAGAAAGAATTCCACCACTAAGGAATTCAAACAGGAATCACCCACAAAATCACGTATGGTCCAGTATTGAATTCATATATTTAGGGCATTCGGTTGACTCTGTGAAATCGAATCGAGATTCAGCTGAATATTATCTATCAGTTATATCTAGAAGGCAATCAGTAACTGAAATGGCCACCCAACAACCAGAATATGATATGAGTTTAAAGCCAATAAAATCGGTCAATCAGGACGAATTTTCAGATAGAATGCGCACCGCTGCTGTCATGCTTGCACAGCTCTATCAGCAGCAACAAAAGAAAGATATTTCGTTGAATATGAAAGGTTCTCGGTCTTCAACGCCAAGCAGGACACCATCATATTCTTTGGAATCTCTTAAAGGAGGATATTCTGCACCATCATCACCTAGAATGTCTGTATCAAATGATCACAAACGACAACTTAGTAATTTTGAAGAAATAAGATCCCGGGTAATTAGAGAAATGACTGCATTAGAAGCGTCTAGACTGGAGACGTTATCATCACAACATGGTGGACCAATTGACCCCACCGCAGCAGACGAATTACTACCGCACCGACAAGAAGAAGCTTTGCATGGTGGTGCCATACGTGATGATGATGACCCTAGTGGTAAGCAACTGTGCGATTAATTATCTAGCATCCGTGTTCCGTGAGCCATGGGAAACGAAGAAAAAACGAATTCAAGCAGCATCTCCGTACGGATCGGATCCTAATTGGCAACTATACTCTGTGATTGTAAAGTCGGGGGCTGATTTACGTCAAGAACAACTTGCGTTGCAGCTAATCAGTGAAATACAACAAATCTGGAAATCGTTTAACTTAAATCTTTGGGTTTATCCATTCCGAATTTTAATAACTTCTAATCAATCAGGATTAATTGAAGTAATACCTGATTCTATTTCAATACATTCCATCAAAAAAGATGGTTATGTGAAGAATTTGAATCAGCCAGGCATTGCATATACTCTCTACGATCACTTTATCAAGGTACAAAAAGTTTGTATTAACATGGTAATAGGAGTTTGGGCAACCTGGTTGTGAAAACTTCCGAAAGGCCCAAGAGAACTTTATCCAATCTCTTGCCGCATATTCAATCATATGTTATCTTCTACAGATAAAAGACCGGTATGTTATGATGCAAAATTAAGTTTTAGTCATAATGGCAATATATTACTGGATTTAGAAGGACATATAACCCATATCGATTTTGGATTTATGCTCATGAATTCACCTGGTAGTGTTGGATTTGAATTGGCACCATTTAAATTGCCCCAAGAGTATATAGATATAATGGGTGGATATCAATCCGAGAGATTTGAATATTTCCGACAACTGATGAAAGAAGGGTTTTTGGCATTACGTAAACGATCAGATTCAGTGTTAGGATTACTTGAGATAATGGAAAAAGGTATGAATACCATCAAAAAGATATTTATGAGTTAGATTCACGATTACCATGCTTTACTGGAATAACCAACAAACCAAATGCTATTCCTGTTGCTCCCCCACCAACCTCTGATACCGGTTCCATGGCATCTAGATACCCAGTCACTCATGCTTTACGTGAAAGATTTCAATTGGTTTTGACTGATGATGCGTTTTGTGAACATATTGATCGATTGATTGAATCTTCTTGCAACAATATGTTTACAAAGTTGTATGATTCATTTCAAGTATGTTTTTGTAGGTTTAACATTTAGTATTTCGCTAACGGTATATTATAAGCTCATTTAGATGGATTCATTTTCTAATAAATTATTTGAAGTATTTGAAAATCTTGACACTGTTTGATTTTAATAAAGTATTTTATTTTGACACGAGAGATAACTATAATTATAAGCTATAATATCATTAAGTATTCATCTGTCTAGTAATCGTCGTCCTCATAGCCACCAAAGCCATGACTGTGACCACCACCAAAGCCATGACCACCACCAAA
>JADGIX010000135.1:0-35991 GCA_027595885.1 Globomyces sp. JEL0801
TACATTATTGAGCAACAACCTCCACATATCAAAGCAGCACTTTCGACTCGTCCCATTAACTACAGTAGAACTCCCTATAACCACAAATTCAAACAGATCAAAATATTGTCAGATCGGATTCCTAAGCATCTACAAATAAATAAAATAAAGAAATTTAACCGAATTTAAACTAACGTTATCAGGATCTGTGTTGGTACACAGATGGTCACAAAAATCTCATCTCCATACCGATTAGAAATAGAGATGCTAAGCGACTAAGGGTATTGGTAATTACTGGCAATGATCAGTTTATGGCAGTATAGGTTAATAAAGTAACACTTATGAGAAACATCAATGACTATAATAAGCTGCACGAAATTAATGAATTGAATCATATCATTACCTCTATAGATCAACACAGACAATGTCAGTGTTCATACGCCGTATTAAAGATCTTTAGGAAAGGTTGTCGATTTTTCATTCATGACTAATCCAACTGTCGATGATCTTTTAGTCTCTCTATTGTTACAAACGAAAGCGCGGTACAGTAGTATGATGGACTTGGCACAAATTAAAAAGAACAAGATGGTAATTCCATTTATTAATTATACAGTCTGCAAAAACTTTCGTTCGGTTGTTCGTGGAATCCAATCCACAGTGTATTGCGCGGTTGAAGGAAGCTTTTAAACTGGAATATGAAGCGAATGAGTTACGTGTAGTGAATGAATTTATTACTCAGGTAACAAATATCAATGCATAATATGTTTAGGACAAACACAATGACTTTAAAGTCTTAAATGATCGAGTGGAACAATTAGAAAAGCAATTACCTTGCATTCATGAAACATTGTACGAGCATGCGTATGCGATCAGCCAACTTGAAGATCCAGATACAAGCATGGTTTTCCCCTAAGCGTAAATAAATGATCTGAGTTTAAGACACACCTTTTGGTAGATGGAAGTTTTTATTATTGAGTAACTTAAAATGTGCGAATAGATGAGAATAATAGTCTTAGAAATAGTTTATTAAGACCATCTACGATATAGACGCATTTGTATCAAATCCATTTTTCGTCTTTCTAGCAATTCCTCTACTTCAATTGTCTTAAGTTGAAGAACAGATAATGCTTTGCATCCTTTTGCAATGTGGAGAGCTTTTGGAACTGGAGCTCTACAACTCGGACAAAGAGGTTGATATTCCAAAGCGCGGATCATACAATCTTCACAGCATATGAAGGAGCAGCCGGCTTCGCATACTGAGATGTTCTGTGCCTTTAAGTATTCGAAGCAAATTGAGCATGCTCGAAAGAATAATTCATCTTCAAATACACAAATAGCTTTGTGGTCGTTGGTTCTGGTGAATAGCTGATCCTCTAAAGCTAAGTTAGCTAAATACCTTGGTTGGCAGTTTTGATCTACTTTTTGCATTTGTTGAACTAACATTGTATATGGCATTTTGATTGAAGATGCGTCGACAGCTACGCTTCTATGTTGCTGATATCCCCGAATCAAAGTCACTGCTTTCCATACCGTCTCGTGTCGCAAGGCCAGATCACTGATTCTGAGTTCATCCATTTGGAAAAATATCTCTAGGTAAGAATTGAAATTGAAGTAAAGAGAATTTATTTTAATAATTACATAGCCAGTAGAAATTAGAAACAAATATATATATATTAATTTTATTTTGAGGTCTTGTTCCTATTGAACCATTTTGTTCTTGTTATCAAAATGTCTCCAGATGACACCGTAAAAGTACAAAATCTACTACGACCATTATGAATTACATGAACGAATGATATTATGTTATGCAACTCCATTAGATCCCACAGTTAAAAAAAATAATCAAATAAATCTATATTAGAATTGTGCCTTTAAAGATGCCAAGTTATCTTGAAGAGCCTTATTATGGTCTTCCAAATCATCCAATTTGTTGATCAATTCCATTTTTTCCATTTGTAACCGATTGATCCTTTCTAAAGAGTCATTCAATTGACTCTTGAGGGTATTCATTTCAGCCTCTATGAATTGCATTGAATTGGCAGACATTCTTCGATCATCTTGTTGTGCAATTTGTTCAGACATTCTACTAATCTTGGTCATTAATTGTTCATTCATCATTGTCAAGTCTTTCACATGGTTTTCAGCTTCATTGGCGTCATTTCGATATCGGATAAGTTCTTCTGTGTTTTGATAAATTTCTCTTCAATTGGCGAAGGTGCAGTTTCCAACTCTTCCAATCGATTTTGTACTTGTTCATCTGTTCATTCGTGGTATTTGCTATCCTTGTGATACTCTATTTAGCTTTGAAGTTTAGACCGTTCAGTTTCTAGATTTGAGATGGACAGAGGAGTAGTCTTCATTTCATCAAGTGGTTGACTCAGATTGGCATTCTTTTCTTTGATTTCATTAGATTCAGATTTCAACTTGTTTAATTTATCTTGCACCGTTGCTACCTCTTGCCATTTGCCGTTCAGTTCAAGTTGCAGTTCATCAACAGTGGAATGTAACAATGCTGATGCCTTTTTATATTTTTCAATTTCGGTTTGTAAGGATTTGGTTACACTACTCTCTTATCCAACACTTGCTTGTATATCCATCATCTTGGCTTGAGTTCATCAAGCTCAGCTTGAAGCATGCCAATTGTTTGTTCACTGTCAATTGTGTAATATAAGATTGGTTTTCTTTCTCAAGAACATCAACTTCCACCTCGAATTCTTTGATTTTGACTTGTAAATCAGCTACCAACTGTTCACTTGCACCAGTACTACTTTCATGTTGTGAATTTTCAATTTGTATTTGTGTTGACTCCAATTCTTTCTTTGCCTTTGATATGATTTTTCTCCAATGATCGAGTATGTTGTTCAGTCATATCTTCCAACTTTTGCTCAAGTTCCATGATAGCAACTCCTTGTCTATCCAAACTATCAAACAACTCTTCACATTCTTTATCATGTTCAACAACTTTAGCATCATGACTTGCTTTTAGTTTCTAAATCGCTTCCATTTGTTCTTGTTTCAGTTGATTCAAAGTAAGTTCAAGTTGTTGAACAGTTTTGATTTTTTCTGCTATGGGGAGTATTCGAGAGACTTCTTTTGTTTGACAACTAGCTATTTCATTCTTGAGTTGAGCATGCAATAGTATCTTTGAATAAGTTATTTTGATTTGCTTATAAGTTCTTCCATTCGTTTTACATCCCCTATACAGATTATAAAAAGTAAAACTTCAAATTTCTTCATACTTTCATTTTGAGATGCAAAGAAACAAAACGGCTGTCTTGACTGAACACCATAGTATAAGTGAGAAATTTAAAAAGTTTTTGAAGTCCATTATAGTGCCAGCATCATCTACCTACCAACTCCTGTCAGGTTCGAGTGGGAATCGAACCGGTGACATGAGCATGGTAGGACCGAATCATTTGCCGTCCTCCCACCGGACATATAATTTTCTTTCAAAATTTACAATCTATTATGAACTGAATAAACATAATGAATATCTGAGTATTCCATAATATATCTGGGTAACAATAATAATATGTATGAATATATAAAATAACCTAACACAACTTTACTATATAGGTATAATATGATGATAAATTAATGTTCTAATAAATAGAAAACTCATTACTTGATTGTATATTTGTAGAGATGTGTTGGTTAAATAGAATACTTCGAACCAACTAGAACTTAAACAGTGCTTATTTATATGTAGTGTGACAGGACATGGTTTTCTTGAGACGCGTAATAGACTCTGATTCCAAATTATATTTTTGCCTTTCATGGTTAACCTTATCGACTTTCCAGCATTTCAAGCTCTTCAATTCCAGATATTATACATACAAATATTTGGTTCATTTATATCATTTCTTTTAAATATTTTGTGGATAAAATTGTTAATATCACATCAACGAGTCTTTGATTTATTTCCATACAGTGCTGCGGCAGCTGATACACTACGTTCAATCAGTAGCATAGTATTTGGATTAATACACGCAACGAATGGATCTTATTCTACTGGATTTGTTGGATGTCAGATTGATGGTTATATTACAATCACCACTGCGTCTATCTCAACAATGTCACTATTGTGTTTAATTTTGGATCCATTACTGATAGTTGTTTTTAGGAAATCAAGATTGACTACTCAAATGAGAATGATGATTTTATCTAATTTATGGACTGGTATTCCGATACTTTCATTGATTCCAATTGTAACGGATGGTGCTAAATATCATATCCATCAAACTGGGACTTATTGTATGATATGTTTTACATGTTTACAGAATTATTGGAATGTGATTGTTGTGTATCTTACAATGGGAGGATTATTATCTGTCCCTATTGGTATGCTAATAACTTTTTCCTTGACTTATTACATTATAACCAAAAGAGCTAATTCTAGTGGTGGAGCAACTTCCGTTGAAGAAATTCAACGCGAATTGATTAAAAGGGGATTAACCATTACCATTTTTCACGCTTTAGCTTGGTTTCCTAGTTTGGCTGCAATGATTTCAACAATGCATGGACATTATGATAGTCAATCAATGGTATATTTGGATATTGTTGCTCAATTAACTGGTATCTTTGCATTATCTATCAATCCCATCATTTTCTTTTATTTGGAAGGTCATGCACTCAAAATGTTCAAGAAGTTTCAATTAAATTCAAGTTTTTATAAACTATCCTCAAAGAGCGTAAAAAGTTCCAAAGGATCAAATCAAGTGAATGTGTTTAATCCAAATACCACCGAAGATTTGGCCGTTACCAGAATTATTCCAAAATGAACATAATGAATGGGATACCATTAGAGAATTTTGAAATATAAAATAACAAAGAATAACTTGATGGAAATCTTTATTATAGCTATAAAATAAAAATCTCTTTAGCAAGGTATTGTAAAACATCAGAGTGAGTTCCATTAACACTTGGTCTACGTACAACTATAGCAGCATGAGAATTGAAAGCATTAATCTTCACATTAACTTTAATCCAATTCAATTGATTCAATTGGCATATAATTTGCTTTCGTAGATTGGATTTTTCATCCTTGTGATTGATACTTTGACGGCCTTCTGGAATAACTTCCTCCCCTCCATCCGTTTCTTCCATTCCAACATCTTCATTTTCTATTTCCTTAGACATTGAGATATTCGTATCATAACTTTTTATCCAATCGTTTTGTAATTTAAGTTGAGATTGTTTGTATCTTGCTGATAAAGCAAAATAACTTAGAATAGACGTCCCAATAGGTAACCAAATCGTCAATAAGATTGGCAAGTAAACAGCTTTAACATAATCTGAAGTACTCCAGGGTATCGGTTCCTTTTCACGGGTAGTATCGACTTTAACAATGCTAGGATATTTTTCGTCAATGACTTGAGCTTCATATCGCCTAGAATGTAAACTATCTATAAAATATACCTATAATCATTTATATATGATATTGAGCCAGTTGTATAACTGACTGAACGATCGTACTGAGTATTGGCAAAGCAAACACGTTGTTGAAATAATTCCAACCCTTTATAGAAATCATATTTTGGGCTAGATAAAACATCCAAGAGTGGTCGTTCATGTAAAAACCGATCGTTTAAGGTGAATTGATCACCAACTCGAACCAAAAAAGTAGCTTGTAGAGAATTAAATACTCTGGTGGAAACTAAATGTGGAGGTTTTAAAGTACCCACATGAGGGGTAGCCAAAGAAATGAATTGTATAGGTTTGACTTTCGAGAAGAATCCTTCCGAATATAATTTACCAATGGCATATCTGTAATGAGCTTTTATAAAATACATACCTTAAAATCAAACCACCTAAAGAGTAACCGATAAAAGATATCCTATCGACAGCAGGAATATCCACTAGAAACTGATGAATATCAGACACTACTCGTTGTCCACAAACGTCAATACCATCATATGTGAGTGAACCACTTGATGATTGAATATTTAAAAACAGCAATTGAGCATCTGAATGACAATCCTTTAAATGATTGATAACTGACTGCAAATGGTCAGGATTTCCCCAAAGTCCATGATGTAAAACCACTAAATGCATTTGTTTGGAGTGGAAAAATGACGGTGGAATTTCAATTTTACCATTGAATAGGCTTTCAATTGAAGGGAACTTTGTACTTTGTCACTAAGATCCTTACAGATGTACTAAATCCAATACAATGATGGTTTGGATACTGGATTTACTTGGTCCCATTACTTTGGTAACTTACCTAATTTTCAAGATTTTAATTAAACTCAAAGGGCTTTTAATTTCATTGTTTTGGATACAAATTCTTTGAAAATGAAAGCATCAGTACAACTAACACCACCAAAGAACTCTACTGGAGTCAGTCAAATCGTACATAATAATCAAGCATCAGAACCAATCACTGCATATTGTTTATCTAATGGTCCAACTACTGCTACTATCTTAAACTATGGTGCAACATTATCAAAATTCACCATCAATAATATTGATGTTCTTTTAGGTTTCGATGATGTGTTTGATTATACAAAATCTCATCCTATGTTTGGTGTCATTGTAGGTCGTACCTGTAATCGGTATCATACTTCAATAAATAACAATTTTATAGGTAACATTTCATCTGTTTAATTATTGCAGAATTGGAAATGGTCAGTTTGAATTAAACGGAACAACGTACAATTTACCTATAAATAATGGTCCTAATTCATTACATGGAGGACTTGTTGGTTTGGATAAACATTACTGGGATTCTAAAATCTTATCACAAAACCCACCTGCTGTTGTTTTTACTACTCAATCAAAGCACTTAGATCAAGGGTATCCAGGTACTAAATGTGAAAACTAATAAATGTATGTAGGTACCAGATTTAAACTTACTAATCCCTATTAAGGAACCATTGAAGTGGCCATTACATATACATTACTAAATGGTGATTTATCTATTGATGCTGTTGCGAAATTAATTGGCAACGAGGTTGATGAAACAGTCATCAATATTACATCTCATCCTTATTTTAATTTATCTGGAGGTATTTCACCTACAGTTGAAGATAATGAAATTCAATTCCATCACGTCACTGGTACTTTAAAAGTTAATTCTACTCAAATTCCAACTGGTGAAGTTTTGACAACCTCAACTAATCCGGAAATGTTCTTTAACGAACCAGCAACATTTGGAAGTCGGTTACCTTTAGTTCAACAATTTCGTGGTATTTGATTTTTCACAATCAATATTAACAATCAAGGTATTCAATAACAATTTCTAACATTTTAAAAAAGGGTTTGATCATTTTTATCTAGTTGATTCACATTTACAAACTCAAAGTGGATGTGTATCGGTCAAAGATCCTCATACCAAAATTGAATTACGTGTTTTAACAGATGCATGTGGATTTCAATTATATACTGGTAATTGGTTAGAAAATATAACTTCAAAAAAATCACATCCTTGTGGAATATATAACAATTATTCTGGATTTTGTATTGGTAAAGTCTTTTAAAGATCACTTATTGGTTAGAACCATCTCAACCTCCTGATGCAATCAATTTACCAGCTTTCCGTCAAGCAGTGATATTAAAGAAAGGTGAAGAGTGGAAACAAAAGATCGTTTATCGTTTGTTACAAAATGAATAAAATCATACAATTTATTCACGCTTGATTTATATCTCAACTTTTGAAGAGTTTTATGTTATCCGAGTTTTTCAATATACAAAATATTACTAGGATGCTTATTGTATCTATTTAGAATTATCATTTAACAGTTTGTATAAACTTTCTATAGATATACACGAATGCAAGTATAATCATGATTCGTTTACTACAACGTCGCGATATTAATAATGCCATCCATTCTTGAATCCATTTCCAAAAAGAATTTGTATTTTTTTGTATTTCAGAAACATATTTTGGTTTCTGGTTCTTTATTTCATTGCTGATGG
Organism: Globomyces sp. JEL0801; assembly: GCA_027595885.1. NCBI lineage: Eukaryota > Fungi > Chytridiomycota > Chytridiomycetes > Rhizophydiales > Globomycetaceae > Globomyces > Globomyces sp. JEL0801. The sequence goes on from JADGIX010000135.1 coordinate 7,897, forward strand.
TTTCTTTTGAGGTGATAGTTTCAATCTTTGGTTGAGTGATTACTTGTTTAGATGTTTGTACAACTGTTTCTGTTTCTATTAAATCAACTTCATTCCCAATATATGACATTTTCAAATTGGAAAGATTTGAAAAGGATTTGGTTCGTTTGGCGATTTTGCTTAAAGAAGTCGAACTTAACGTTCTCGTAAAGCCAGTTCCGGTCATGACAGATTGTGAATATAATATGGATTGTAAATCTGCTGCTGATCGAACTCTTGGAGGTAGATCTTTTGCATTATAATATACATCTCCTTCGTATTGGTAACCATCATCTGAATATGAAATTGGACTCGCTCTATTAAATTCAGTGGAAAGTAAGGAGGGTTTAGAAGATGGTACTCCATATGATTGAATAATGGGACAAATTGCTGGTGATATTGGATATAATGTATCTAATCCGCCGTACACTAACAGTTTAACTAAAAATTAATTTACTTGTGGGTATATTGTCTATTGGTATAAAATTGATCATGTCTTCTGTGCTAATAAATTGCAGTTTGCCTTTTGCTTCTGTAGACATAGCCGTCCTTAATACTCCCCAAATACCAGCATGTAACCAACCATAATTCAAGACAATTGCCTGACCAATCAACTGAGGGTATTGATTTCGAAATATTTCATATATAAGAGGTATTAAACTATAATCCTGATATATGAGAATCAAAAACAATACCATGTTAGAAACGCCAAAATCTTTCAAATCTACTACAACCAGAGCTTGTGATGTGAGTTCATCATGAGAGTCTTTGTCCTTGTGTAATGCATAAACCCATCTCCTTAAAATTTCAAGACAAAAAACAACCTAAAGGTACGAATAAACAACAATCAAATTACCGTTTTTTGAATGATTTGAGTTGCATTTTCTACATTTGGATTATAGAGATTTGGTTGAACATAAATGACAGGTCTCCCATTCAAATCCAATTTAAAAAACCTAAATAGACCATTTTCCAAGTGTTTTAAAATATCTGGATCTATAGTATTGATATCTAATGAATAGATATGATGATTTATTCTCCAGTCAATATGACCACTAAACAACGTTATTGACTCATCAAATACATGATATGAGATACTGTTTGTTGTAAATCAAACTTGTTTTTCTTCAAGAATCGAAATAAGAGAGCTTTTTGATTAGCAATTGAATTACAAAAATACATTCATCTCGTACTATATCCTGACAATCTCTGAAATTAACAGCTAGTGAAATCTGTTGAGTTTCTTGCAAGGTAGAGTTCAGACAGTCTTGTAGATTTTTAACTCCATTCATTGATTTCAACGGTTGATCAAATTGAAGCAAGAAATTCTCATCAAATTCTTACACTAAAAACAACAGACAAGAAGACCATGGAACTCAGATTAACGTCACTTGATAGGTTGTTGGATACTCATACTTACTATTGGATGTTAGTTTCTCCAATCTGAAATTTCCAACTCAATCATTGTCAATTGATCGACCTACCTTACGAGAATATCAACAAAATCAAACAAAAAACTATCAATTCAATGTTAGATGTGGGTCCATTGCAATAATGAGTCATGGAACTAAAAGATGTACCTGGCATTGGCGTGGATACTTGGCCATATCAAACAACAGTTCCCTTCAATACATTATTTTTAAAGTTTATACCAACAATGTCTCATGTCCAAAATCCTTCGAATGAAGGGGGAAAAAAGAGTCGAAGAGGAAGTACAATTGTTGACGCATTTGGAGCATTATTAAATAGGTCAAGTAGTAATGCAAATCAAAAACCAAGAAGTTCTATGGGTTCGTTACCTCATATTGAGGTACCTAAACAACAGAGTCGTCGTGGGTCAACAATTTCTTCAGTTACACCACAACCATCTTTAAAATCAGACATATCTTCCAAATCCATCAAAACCATTAAATCTTTTAGAAGTGGAAGTGTTGGTCCAGCAGATGAAAGTCTTGATTCTTCCAATTACAAATCAAAGGATCATAATGAACCTGTGAGATCTAGACGTCAATCGGATGTTAAATTAGAAATGTTGAAAACAAAACAACAACTTGAAGATAAATATGAAATGCCGAAATATGAATTAGGAAGTCAAGATTATCTGGCACCAGGAGAAACATTATCGTTAAATGATTTCAAATTGATTAAATTAATTGGTAAAGGTGGATTTGCAAAAGTATATCAATCAGTTCGGAAAATGGATCATCGAATCTTTGCCATTAAAGTTATGAGAAAGGATCAATTGAGACAAACCAAACAAGTAATTTTAAATGATAATTAATCAACATTAGTCGGCACATATCATGAATGAAAAATCAATTTTACAATCTTCAAGAGGAGAGAATTTCATTGTACAACTGTTGGGAACCTTTCAAGATGATATTCATTTATATATGGTACAAGAATTTCTTTCTGGTGGTGATTTATTTGGATATATCAAATTACATGGAGTAAATATTTGATTATTATTTATAATTAGCATTTATCTGAAGTTCATTCCAAATTTTATGCTGCTGAAATATTACTTGGATTAGAATTTTTACATGAAAAGGGAATTGTCTATCGAGATTTAAAACCAGAAAATATTTTATTTGATAATCATGGACATATTAAAATAGCAGATTTAGGATTTGCAAAACAATTAAATGGAGGTTATACAACAACATTTTGTGGAACACCTTCTTATTTAGCACCAGAAGTGATTTTAAGAAAACCTTATAATATGATGGTAGATTGGTGGACTTTTGGAGTCATTTGTTTTCAACTTTGTTCAGGTTGTTCACCTTTTCAAGAATCAACTCCACCAAAAACTTTTTCTAGAATCATTCATGCTAATATTCGTTGGCCACCTGAACCTCAATTATATTTCTCAAATGATGTCTTTGATTTAATCATGAGATTATTTGAAATCAATCCAAAGGAAAGGTTAAATGGAAATTTGATCAAATCTCATGAATGGTTTCAAGATATTGATTTTCATGATTTAAATTTACGAAAAATCACTCCTCCACATATCGTTCATACTAATGTTAGGAGAAGATCGATTTCATTGGATCCAAATGCACCTACGGAATTACGAAGAGCATCTACAATATTACCAGATCACACTGAACTAAGTGCTGGAGAAATTCCTACCCGGTCCACAAATAATCTATTTGAAGGTTTTTGATAATAATATAAGAATGTTTAAATACCAATTGCTATTGTCTCATTACATTGACTTCCATAAAATGCGTTTGGGTATCTCATGTTGTTTAGGCAAAGAGTTGTGTAGAAAAACATTTATTTTTTATGGGATGACAATAGCAGCAACTTCATGTAGATAAGTAGCCAACAACTTGATTCCTTCCACATAATTACTACGATCCAATTTTTCATTAATGGAGTGAGCTCCATCATCCACACGACCCATTGGTAATAAAAGAACACTTTTTTGTAAAGCATCTTGGAAAGTTATGGTTACAGGAATAGAACCACCCTAATTGTTATTGGAAAAAATTTAAATTACTTCTCTGGTAAGATCTGGTTTGACTTTGAAAACCTTTTCAATAGCGTTGGTAGCAGCAGTAAAGTTCCAGTTGGTAACATCTGCAACCCACCATTTACCTTCATGATCACAGGTAATGCTCATGGTGTTTTTAGAACCTAATTTGGCAAATTCAGATTTGACATAATCATAGACAAGTTGAGTAATTTCCTTTGGATCTTGATTTGGGACAGTTCTGATTGAGAATTTTCCAATTACTTTAGCTGGGATAACAGTTTTGGCACCGGAAGCATAAAAGGCCCCTTCAATACCGTGCAAAGAAAGAGATGGGTATCTCCATCTAGCCATAAGAGTGTCCTTTTCGTTATCATGAATAGTCACAGTAGCCTCAATGGCATCGTAAACATCTTTCATGTTAAAGTCCATTGTATCATAAATTTTCAATTCAGGGTCTATGTGTCAATAAAAGAGTCATACCAGTCACTGGAGCAACAGAATTCATCAATCCAGGGACAAGAATTTTGCCATCCGGAGTGGACAATTTTTGAAGGACATGAATCAGGTCGGTCATGGGTTCATGAACTACACCACCAAATAAACCTAATTCATAAGTTTGATCAGATTCTACCAGAATGTAAATCCTTTCCAGGACCATTGATAGCCAAGTGAAAGTAAGAAACTCCACGTAGACCGTAGGTCAAACAAGGTTTAGTTGTTCCAAGCCAATAATTATCGGAAATACATACACAGTCAACATCCTTGAAATATTTATCGGCTTCAGCACGGATTAAATCATCTAATCCTTCACTACCAGATTCTAAATAATTAATCAATGTCAATTTTCACCTTCCATTCTAATATTATCAGTTTTTATAAACACAATTTACCCTTCAAAGCACATTTTCAAGTTAACTGGTAAATCAATACCAAGTTTTTGATGGATTTCAATAACCCATAACCAAGAAATGACTGGCCCTTTATCATCGGTACTACCACGACCAAACATACGACCTTGATCATCTTCAACGAGTGTGAATGGGTCCGTATTCCAACCATCAGATAGTAATGCAGGTTGTACATCATAATGACCATAAACTAACACTGTTTTCTTTTTTGGGTCGGATCCATAATGAGCTAACACCACTGGTGGTAGGTCAATAACTTGACCTTCCAAAGTTTGTTTTCCAACATTTCTCATTGACACCCTACCATTAACAAAGAAAGTGAATACCTAAGATGAGAAGATAGAATTCAAGTACCTAAAGAGTTAATTGAAGGCAAGATCGATACGTAGCACCCAAACGAGTCAATTCCTTTTCCAACCATTGACCCATTCTAACGACTTAAGGTTAGATACTATTAAAAGAACCTTCAGGACGATGTTCGACTGTTCCACTGACACTTGGAATAGCGACTACTTCAGCTAATTTCTTTACGTAATCATCTTGATGTTTATCCACGAATTCACTAAATTTGTCCATTAAAAAATCCAAAAGCTCATCGAATGAAAATTACAAAAAGTACCTCCTGATGTTACACTAGCAGCAACACAATACGAACTTAGTAACAACTGTTTGAATGAGTACCTTATGTGTAGCTATGAGTACCTAATGTGTATCTATCTATATCGTATTGTGAGTATCTGTTTGTATCGTATTGATAGCAACTGTTACGAATTGTTTACCCTTTCCAATGAATTCCATGAAATTGTTGGATATTTTCAAATGCCATCAAATCAATTCATTCATTCAAGATCCCATTCATGAAAATTCATCCTTTGCTTTAAATCCAATTGGTTCTTACATTACATTAACAATTAGGTTCAAAGTTTTCAAAACCATTGCTAGTCATTCGTTATTCAAATAAATTACAATGTGCTCAATTTACCGAATCTGCTTATGATAAAGATTATGATCCTATCATTGAATGGATCATTAATGGAAATACTTTGGAATTAGTTTCAATTTATCGTTGGCATCAAGGTTTATTAACTGTTGGAAAAAATATAAACAAATCAGATGCAGATGATTTTGTTGATAATTGGATACTGGATTTGTTGGAAAGAGGTTACAATGATCCATCGGAAGCTGAACTCGAATGGTTTTCAAAACCAAAATCAAAACTATAGTTCATTACAACAATAAATATCAATCGATGTTCTAATATTAAAAAGAATTCTTTATTATTTATTGGCGAATATCTCTAGCGCGTTTAATATACAGTAGAATGTTTCCAAAAACAGCAATACCACATAAAATTGTAGAAATCAAAAAGGTATCATAATAGCATTTAGCTCCTTTACAAATCGATGTTCCGGCAGATTCGTAAACCTGTCCAAAGAGGGATGAGAAAAATTGTCCACCAAATGCAGGTATCACAGTCATCCAACCCCTTTATATTAAAATTAAAGAATGTATTACCAATTTTTAGCAAAATTCCTTAATCCAAAATATTCCCCAACTAGAATTGGAATGGCAGTCCACATGGCACCAAATCCCCAACCAATCAAGATGGTGACAATATCCAATTGTTCAATATGTTGTATATACAAAGTATACATGCAACCAGCAGTCATCAATACTGCAGCTACAATTGGCCAAACTGTTCGTACTATTCCAAAAGAAGTGGCCCCAAAATCAGATATAAGGCTTAAAACAACACCAGATACAAAAGAATGAATTGAAAATGTCTGTACATGACTTTTTTGAATTGCTTGAACAAAAGAGTCTTTGGCGGTCAATTCTGGTGGTAGAATTGCAATAACTAACATTAGCGATGAATCAAAACTTACCAACAGCACCAAGATTATTGATATGCATCAATCCAACTCCAATCACAGCAAACATATTGTAACCCAACAAAACGGAATTCCATGAAGGAAAACAAGCTGTTTCTTTTGATTGTTGTCGCGTTTCAGGTTCCTCAATATCCAAATCCACAGACATTATTGGCATCAATTGAGGATCATCAAGCAAATATCTTTGCTCCTGGATTGAATCGCATAAACGTTGACATTCTGGATCAATAAATTCTTCTTCTTGATCATATGGTTTCAAAAATACAAACAAAATCAAGTTTAATACAAATCCAAAAGTTCCAAGAAAGAACAAATAATCATTGACTCTCAACACATTATCAGTCATAAAGAAAATGGAACCAAGAGTTGCAAAAAAGTAGGCACTTAAACCAAAGAAACCAACAGAGAAACCAACCGCGATTGAACGATATTTCTCGGGCCAGTTTCGATAGTTGGTTGCCAAGGAACAATGGTATGTAGCAGCACTAAAAGTAATGAATCTACGTGAAAAAGTACCTTCCCAGTCCAATCAACAAGAAATAAAAAGCTAATATGAGATAATGAGGTTTGGGAAGGGATCCATCAAAGGTCAAACTGGTAACATAATAACCAGTAAATATTCCAGAACCACCCATTAAAAAGAATGCCCAAGTTAAATCTGGATAACGATCCACCAAGGAACCAAACAACGGCCCACCAATAAAAACCCCAGCATTTCCACAACTACAAGATCAATACTATAGTCAAGTTACGAAGCAATAAAAGCAGTTTCTGATTGAGTCAGATCAAGGAAATAAGACATTTGAGGCCTAAGATTAAACAAGCTTCTTGATACCCAAATAAAGAAAAGGTATAAGCAGATCCGGCCGTCAACATAGCGATCGACGCTAGCGTTTGACTTAGAAATAATTTAAAAAATGACATGATTTCAATGGTCAAGTTTTCCGTTTAAAAATCAAATTTGTTATCAACAAACATGTGACTGGATGAAACCATCAACAGTTAGTTGCGATTTCATAAAATCACGATGAAATGATAATGGAAGGTATTTGAATGATTGTTATTTGTTTGTTGTTCATTTGGTAATTTCCAAAATAATTTATTGAATTGGTCTGTTTGAAAAATCACGTTAAATCATACTGTTGAATGAATTCACTACCTTTTAATACTATTTAAATCCTTCGCTGCTACTTGAATGCATTGACTCTGTGCATCTTTATCTCGTTGTAAGTTGGTATCAAACCATGTGGAAGTCTTTAAGAATCATGTGATCACGTCCCCCAATTTATCCTGTCCCCAAATTCAAAAATATCTGTGATGTTGATTGATGATGAGCACTGAACTTGTTGATTCTAACCAAGCTCATTTTCAAAGCGCAAAATCATTCATCAATGCTATACGTTCAATTTAATCCCCGCTTCTATTATCAGCCCTGAGTTGTCACGCCTTCAATTCCTTATCAAGTAACTGTACCCTTTAAAACGATGCCCGTATCACGTTATACATTATCTATTTATTATCTCACTTTAATACTAGTCACACTACTCATTCCAAAAAACACACAACTACCAAAACGAATCTAAGGTATGGGCATCCACTTCCTCCAAAATTAATTCAACATCATCTATTTGACTTTTCTTGAACTGGAATTCATTGGACTGTGATGGTTTCGATGTATTCATACCATCTATTGTAAACAGATAATTGATTTACCAAATACAGGATATATTGGGATATCAGAGAGCGATGGGAATATCAGATTGGGTTCTTGTGGTATCAAATCATTAGTATGAATATCAATCTCTGGAGGTTGTATATTCGTTCCAAACATGTCCATTTCAATGGAATGTGTTGTTACGGAACTATCATGTAAAGTGACACTTGATGTATCCAAAATCGCTCGTTGATCAATCACTAGTAAAATAAGTATATAAAATCTTACTTGAAGAATCCGATGTACAAAAATAATTATTTTCTAAAAATAATGGTATAGGTGTGGAATTATAATTCATTTCCAACGGATTTTGAATATAGAGATGACTTTGATTCATATTCTTCAATGAAAAACAAGAAATGGTAAACCATTTAGAAAAATGAGAATGTAATATTTCGGGTATAAACAATTCTACAGGTTGGTTGGCAATCACCTTTATACATGTATCCATAAATATTTCCAATGATGAAGTGCATGTAAATAAATATCGATAAACTCCCTCTTTCACCAATTCAAGAAATTCACGGGTAACCATAGATTCGTAACCCGGGTATATCTTGTGTATCATATCCAACCATCGAATCAATACAATCCCAGATCCAAGAGTCCATTTTAATAACAATCGGTCATTAATATATGGTATTGTTGAACATCCTCTTGCCATCATCCGTTCCATCTCTGTAACTGAATAATATTTCCAATCGTCTGAATACTTTATAAATTGATCATAAAACGATTCAATAAAAAAATCATGGTATATTTTTGGTAAATAATGATGTTCCAATGGTTTCGTTTTCCTCTTTGTGATTTTTGTGATATTTTGTAATCCGTAATGTAACGGAAATGTAGTTAAATTATACCTTTTAACAAAGGTATTCAGGAATTTTAAATGGACAGGTCCATATTGAAAGTTGGGGTATTTTTTTCGTATCAAAGTCAACCAAAAATCGGAATCTTCTAATTCAACGAATTCTAGGTAATCACATACACATATATTTTCTAAGTATGTTAGATAATCGTAATGTTACCAAACAAAGCTAATTGAAAATCACGTTTTGGATATTCAATGGAAGTTGGATGAAATCCTAAACTCGTTGATTTTTTCTTTCTTCGTTCTTTATCCAATTTTTTGTTATCAACATTTGTCTTTTTATTTTTGTTGCGTGATGGTTTTTCAATTTCAGAGTTTCCCATAGATAGTTTATCTTCATTAAAGTCACTATCTTTTGCTAATACAAATGGGAAACTGGAGACCAAAGAATTCGTGGATCTCGGTTTGATAATTCGTTGAGCTCGACTGGTTTTAGTTGGTTGAATTGTTTTTTTTGGTCTCTTTGCACTTCTCGATCGTGAATTGGTAGATTGACTACTAAATGACAAGTTTTCTGACACTGATAAATCAGTGGTAGAGATAGATGACGTAGAGATAGAAACTGAATCATCCAAGTGAATATCATTAATTAGTTTGGTATTTGGGGTTGCTTCAGTTGCAACAAAAAATGCGTGAGGGGACGGACGTACTGGAGCTGTTATAATACTACTACCAGATAAACGTTTAATTGAATGACTCTGTTTGACTGATGCGTTTGAAATGAAGTCAGAGTGAGAACTCGAAGAATCTGTTAATGAATCATTCTGATCCGACATTCCATCCCCTTCTTTTGACCCACTTTCATAACCGGATGCGTCATCGTCATCTGTATCAGAATCTGAATCAGTGGATTGATTCTCATACATTTTCTGTTGTCCATTTTGAGTTCCCAAATAGAAAATCGCATTACCCTTCAGATTTTTTAGGTTCCTAGTCTTCTTTCGCATGGTCCTCTCCGCTTTTCTGAATTTTTTTGTCCAACTTGATTTGGTTGATCAAACTTCATTTGTCATCATTTTTTCTTTGTTTTTGGATTTCAAATGTCGATTGCTCAACTCTCACTCAGTCAGACTCTAGCGTCTGTTACGATGTTGACTGCTGGAACTGCTTATGCATTTTCTCTTTATGGGTATCGGTTTTATAATGGATTGATTATAGTCCTCAATTATCTACTCTCTTTCACTTATCACAATCAGAAACTGCCTTTGTCGCTTCGTTTGTCATTTAGTAGTTGTTGATTGTAATAGTTGTGGAAATGCTGGTGTTTTTATTGGTGGACCTATCAGTGGAACTTTGGTAGATCGGTTCCCAAATTTCGCATACTTGTTTTTCTTAGTTGGTGGATTAAGTATTTTTACTGGATATCAGTTGGTCAGTCATACTGTTAGTGGATTATTACCTCGTCCTCACTATTTGGTGCTGGCCCTTTATTTTTTCATCATTGGATTGGGAAGGTGATCATCGTTTCTTTAACTTTCAGTTCGGCAAACTATCATTGTTCTTTAGCTACAAATTATAGAAATTGGCCTGCTTCATACAGATCCATTGCAGTGGGAACATCTGTGGGATTTTTCGGTCTAAGTGCATTTTTCTTTGCTACCGTTGGATCACAATTTTTCATAGTCAATCAAGTCCTTCAAGTAGAGCAATTCTTATCATTCTTGGGAGGATTTTGTTTGATAATCAGTCTATTATCAGCATTACTATTAAAACCCATTCAAACAAAAATAGAAATTATAGTAGATAACGTTAGTACAGAAAGTACACCTTTTTTACACGCCACTGAACATGAATCAGAGTATGTTGAAGAACGAGAAGAAGGCGAAACGAGCTCAATCACATCTCGTGGATATATTTCCACACCTGTAGATGATTTAGAATATTCAATATGTGATGAACGAATTGAATTAGATGATATTTCATGTTTTCCATCAATCAATGCATTTCTTTTAGCATACAACATGTTTGCAATTATTGGTGTTGGACTAATGTATCTCAATAATGTTGGAGCTATTTGTAACAATTTCATTCTGATATCTAGTGATTTCTCTGTTACCAACGGATATGGATTCAAGCCATCCAAGTGTTCAAGTGATGCAAAAGAGTCACGTCCAGTTATTGTCATTACTTTCATTTGCATCAAGGGTTCTGATTGGAATCCTATCTGATGTATGTGCCTCTTCCATTGGATTGCCTAGAACCTTTTGGCCTATTACTGGTGCACTATTGATGGTTATCGGCTGTGGGATGATGCTTTATATCAAGAATGCCGACCTTTTGTATGTTGTTTCTGTCATCATTGGCAGTGCATATGGTACAATTTGGTCCGCAGTTCCAATTCTGGTTGGAGAATATTTTGGATTGAAGAATTTCGCCAAAAATTGGTAAATTTGTACTTTTAACTTTATTAAAGGGGATGGATGACTGTTATGCCTGCATTTGGTGGTTACCTGTTTGCAACAATTTTTGGAGCCGTGTATGAAGAATCAGGTGTTTCTGTTTGTAAGGGACAAAACTGTTACATGAAAAGTTTCATTATAGCTACTGTATTGTCACTTCTAGCACTTTTTGGAAATATTTTCTTGTATTTTAAACGATATCGTGAAACACGTGTTTAGACTCTATCATTACTAGATAATTATATGAATATATGATATAATGTTACAGTTTTGTACTTGTAGTTGTACACATTAGTACATATGTACTTGAGTTCGATTAAATAGCTGAATTCACTGAGTGTATAAGCATTATTGAACCATTACATAGTTATAATTTGATTTTTGGATTATATTACTGAAATATACTATTGGTTGATATTGGTGTTTCGGAGAGTGGATGAACTAAATTACTACAGAACGAATAAAACATTTTTGTTGTACGTCGTGATACTATATTGATTTTCTGTAATTGTTGAATAAAGAAGAACTCTGCGGTCTCATACTCGATGATCTCCATTGAAATTCTTTATTATCAGAGTGTCTATCCTAATCTAATGAAAGCTGAAATAGTGGTCACGTGCCCAGGAGTATAAAAAGAAAAACAAAAAATTGTTCGCTCTAAAATGTCAACTTTTGTTGAAAATGCAACTGTACGACTCACTGAAGCTGCTGAAAGTCTCAGAAGAGCAGAAGACAGATTTTATGCTTATGTGCAAGGAACGAGCACCCTCCTGGCCATAGTTAAATACCAAGACCTCAAGGATGAAGTCACTGCTTGTAGAGAAGTATTAGCAGGTGCTCAAAGAAACTATGATAGCGCTCATAAAACACTTCAGGAGACTCTTGCGGCACAAAACAGAATTAACTTGACGTTAAAGTCAGAGCAAAAAATCACATCTCATCAATACACACAACCCATCAATCCTCCTCCCATGAATTCCAGCACTTCGACTAGTTCACAAAATGTCACACAATCAGCTTCTGATAATGGCAGTATCTCTTTTAGAGGTAATCCGAGAATATGTGATTTTGCTTGGGAAGATTTCAACCTCAAAAATGTCTTGGGATTTGGAAGAGCGACAGTTTACTACGAGGAAAACAATCAAATCGCTTTAAAAACGATAGACCTTTTTAAACAACTCCATATGGTTCATGAATTGCTACACGAAATAAGAATATATGGCTTACTTTCGGACCTCCAAGGAAAAATTATTCCCAAACTTGTGTTGCATGGTTACTGGGAAGGTGGTATGTATTGTGCAGGATTTTCGATATGTGGTACAGTTCCCAAAACCCTCTCTGAATCACAAAAGCAGTCTGTTTTGTCCATTATTGATACTATACACAGTCGGGGAATTATCCACAATAGCATCAGTGTCGGCAACATTTTGGTTGATGATAATGGAAAGGTCTACTTGATCGATTTTGGACTGGCGTATGAAAGTACTTGCAAAGATGATCAAGAAGAGGAAAGGAATCTGTTTAAGAACTGTCTTGATTCTCTTTGTGAATCAACTTAAACGTGAGATATATGTACTTTTATGCACTGGACAATATTGTACTGACAATATACACAATTTTTGATTTTTTGTTAACGCTTATTTTGTTGTGGTTAAAGCCAACATTTAATCTTTCCAGCTGGAATGGTAAAGGTGAGGGAAGCGTGTGAATGTCGATCTAAAGAGATTATTAGGAACTGGATTGCGCACATTAGAAACTTAGGTGAAGCATTTCTTAAGTAAAGGAGATCTACTTACTAAACATATAACACCAAAGAGATCATGAGGAACAGAACTGCGAATTAGAAACCAAGGTGAAGCATTTCTTTAGTAAACAAATAAGGTGAGCGTATCAATCTAAAGAGATCATGAGGACGAGAACTGTGAATTATAAACCAAGATGCTAGAACTCAACTCACAGATCGGACCAAGAGTCAATACGAACAAATCGAGAACCTTCTGAATGGGGAAGAGTTCATTGAAATTGGTACGTATCTCTATTAAAGGTATACGATTGATCTTATTGATCTATCAAATGGTCAACAAACTGACCCACTATTGCAATTGGTGGTCTGCCAATAATTTATGGCATAACCTGGCCGATCAATTCTACCATTATGCTTACATCCAGGCATTAAAACCCCATTTTTCAATTCCTGTTGGTGTTTCTTGTGTAATCCGCATACTGCTTCTTGGATTACATTGTTGCGATTTTCAGGTTCCTTGCGGAATCGAACTGTTTGTTTCTTTCGCCAGCAACTTGTCCGATCTTTTCAAGTGTTGAGATGGATGTGTCCTTGTATTATATCACCGCTAATGCAATACATCTCTCGATTCACGATTTCTTGGCTCCAGTTTTTGATGCCACGAAGGTATCACACCGCAAATCATACAATCAGCGATTGATCCTTCTCTTACAGGACCTTCATTCGCTCTAAACGCAGACAATGCGTCATTGGTTCACACTGGACAAGGTGTTTATGGATTGTTCAATGTTTTCAGACGCATTTTGAATCATAGTCTAAAACCCACAGGAAGTTTCAAGTACAAAATTATCAGATTTATCATAGTTTGGATAAAAATGATTTGCTGATCATAACAGTAGCTTCTGCTTTCAAAGCCATAAAGATTGGGTGGGCAACATTTTTGAGCGAACAATTTTGTTTTTCATTTTATACTCCTGGGCACGTGACCACTATTTAAGCTTTCATTAGATTAGGATAGAAACTCTGATAATAAAGAATTTCAACGAAGATCATCGAGTATGAGTTGGGCATAGAGAGATAATGATACATAAGAATCAGTTAAAATGTATTCTTTATTGAAATGAACAATTAAACAAAATCAAAACCAGTGATCGAATGATTGAATAAACTTCCCAAATTATTCACCACCGCATCTCTGGTTTGTAATTGACCAGGAATACGATCAGCCAAATAATTAGACTCAAGAAATCGGATGATACTTGCAGGTTCAAGTTGTTCATGAGACACAAAATTACGTTTGACTGCATTTCCAATGACTACAAAAGGAATTCGAGGCCCATAAGGTCTATTATCTACCGAGCTTTTCGAGGGTGGGGCTACACTATCACGATATCCACCACTTTCATCTGGGACGAGTATAATAATGGTATTGTCCTTGTATTTTTCAGATCCCAATACTGCATCAATAATGTGCTGGTTAAAGTCTTCACCACTGGTAATGGAAGAAGGGCCAGGATGTTCAGATTTAGTACCCAACGCTTTCACAAACGAAACATCCGGTAAAGTTCCTTTTTGAATATCCAAATCAAATTCATCAAAATTTCTAAAAATTTGGTCTGATTGTGATGATTCAGTCAAACTAGGGTAGTAATGAAATGGATCATCACTTTGGTCGTAGTATTGTGGCCAACATTGACCTGGTTTGAGTGATTTACTGTAGCCTTCAGCATAGAACGTAAATGATACTTGACAGTTGAGTAATAGATTAGCAATTGTGGGATCATCATATGTCTTTATGTTTTTACTACAAACATGACCAGGAGGAACAAAGGAATTATCTTTAAATACCCATGCACCTCTAGCATAATACATATCACTTTGTGATGATGCACCTATGATAATCGATTAGAATCCAGTTGATTTGCTTACCTGGTGCAGATTGAAAGAATCTATCACTCATAGCATATTCTGATGCCCATTTCCAATATTTTCCAGCACTACCAGTTGATCCATCAGCCATCGCGTAATTTCGATTATCTGATCCAGGACATCCACCATTACTAAGGTATTTATCCATTTTACCATCATTGATTTGACATAACATACAATCATAGGAATGACAAGGATCAAAACCATTGGTTTGATCATTTAGAACAACAGGATTTAGCCCATTTAACATTGGAGTACCCATTTCACAACAATCCCTTCCTGTCGTACACGTTGGTCGACTTCCTACTGGTGCTCTACAATATTTGCCAAAATAACTATCAAACGAATGATTTTCAGATATAATCGTGATCACATGTTTAATACTTGATGCCGTTTCACCTTTAGGACGACATGTATATTTCGGAATGGTAACTGTTACAGTTACACTCGTTTTGCATGTATAACCATTATTTTCACAGTAAAACAGTTTATAGGTCCCAGGGGTACCAGGTGCTTTCACAGAGACAGAACCAGAAGCAAGAGGATGTTGGTTGAGTTTGTCAATGGATCCGTAAGTGTATTGCCATGAATCTGGTAAATACGAAGATGAAGATGGATTATCCCCTTTGGTGAAGCAGATCCAATCATCGGTATTGGCAGTATTTGCATTGGTCCAAGAGACTTTAACAAACCCACCAGCAACTACCGTTTCCGGTGAGGTAAGTGATAGTCCAACAGGTGCTGCGAAATGAGATGCAAGATATGCAATGAACAACAAGACAGTAGACATATCAGTAGTGTTACGTCGAAATTTGGTTCTTTTTTTAAATACCAATGAACTATGTCAATCTGCCATACTTTCCTAAACGTGTTCATTTGTACAACTCATCAAGGACTGATCATACAATATACACTGACAATATAATTTTCAATTGACTACTATGTAATATAAAAAAAGGCACTCCGTAGTTTACTTTTCCTAATATTGATTTGGTGGCAATTCAATAAAACTCGGTTGAACAATCCATCAAACGTGTATGGAAAATATGTCATAGGACATGGTCCCCATATTGATAGGAACGGACAACATCTGTGGAAATTACCACCGTGACATGAAGATAGGGGAAAATTTGAGAAATCGTAGAATGTTATCAGATAATCACGTACTCATAATGAAATTCTTTTTTATATGGTTCATCCCAACTCTTAAAATCACGATTGGAAATGCATTTATTCAATAAAACTCGGTTTGGACAACTACACGTGTAGGAGTTTTGGTGAATGGGCGATAAATAATAAGTCAAATGATATGGTTCCTGTTGTTGCTGGAACTGCATTACGTGATATTATGATAGGGGAATTTGAGAGATAGTAGAACTTATCAGATAATCACTTGATATTGGTTTTGATTGGGGTATATCTTATAATCAGGAATGCACTCTTGCATATAAATTAATCGTGAATAGACAGTTCTAGCCAGCGTATGATTATAAAGCAGTCTCTTAATACAAATATTCTTTATTAAAAGAATGAACAACGTTGGAATTATAGACTTGCGCTAGCAACTCGGAACTGATTCAAAGCTTTTAGGTTTCGTTCACGTTCGACTATTCCACCAGGAAGAGTATTGAACTGATTCCAACTATTTTCTACAACCTCCAAAAATTCTTGAACTGCATGTTGAGATAATTGACGAATATGATATAAAGAAGATTTTAGATTCATATTATCAATCAATTGATTGACATCAAAATTGAATTTTTTCAAGACTGAAGATGGAATGGTTGCTTTGATTTGAAGAGTTGGTTGGTTGATAACTTTGACATTATGAATATTATGATTCAATAAAGTTTTCAATACTTGACTGATCTTCATCATATTTTCATATTGTCGATCTGCCATTCTATTGATTAGCAATACACAAAGCAAATTACAACTGGATTTGTCGGATATGAGTTTCATCAAGTCTTCCATCGTTCAATGCAGAGTTGATTTGATATTCATTTTGGTTAATAAATTCAAAAACGAGGATTATTGGTTGTTGATTATGTTTGAGTACTGGTTGCTTCTGATGCTCTGCTGATGTGAGTTTTTGACGAAACAGGTCAACCAAGTAAGGAATTTGCAAAGCATAATTAGGTTTTGCGATATGAATAATATTATTTAATGAGAGTAGTGAGCGAAAGGGTTGATTTTTGACTAATGGTTGACGTAAAAACAACGAAGGACCAGGACGATAATTCAGCAATCGATTGGAAGGAAGTACAACTCGCCAGAATATAATTCGTTGGGCATTTGTAAATAACCTTGAAAAAGCAACCATGTCAATGAGGTAAAAAATGTTTGGTGGAACACAAGGCTGTTTGACAAACAGGTTGATTATGTCGACTCATACGTGTAATACTTGATTACACACTAAACTATGTACGATGTTATCTAAGTAATTAACATAGTGACTATAATTGTATTGTAATCAAATAATATTCAATTTTATTATAAACATGGATTAAATATGTTCCAATATCCAAGTAACATACGAACTAATCACTTGGTCTCTTACCAAATCATTATGAAGTTCGTGATGTGCTCCTTCATACGTGTCGAATCGTTTATCTGTACTTGGAATCATTTCAATAAATTTCTTGGTAGCATGATAAGATGTAAGTTGATCATGATCACCATGTACAGCTAAAATAGGAAGATTAAAGGTTTTAGATCCAACATTCAATACATAATCTCCCCCAGAAAACATTTCATCCAATAATCGGAATGAGGCATAACAATGAATATAAGGGTCTTCTTTATACAATTGTACTTGGTACGCATCTCTTGAAAGAATGTTATAGTCTAGTGTAGGAATCATAATAACAGCATTGCTGATAAGTTTTTGTCCAATAATCGACTTGAAAGCGCGATGAAAAATATTCGGTTCGTTACCAGCAGAAGTTGGTTTATAAGTACCTGAATAATTATTCGAAATATTAAGAGCGTACCTTCAATTAATGGAGAACTAGCAATGACTCCCTTGATACCTTCAGGATACATACAACAGTAACGTAAAGCCAAACCACCTCCCATTGAATGACCCATGATAAACAATGGAATTCCTTCAACCTTGATCATTTCAATGACTTCATTCATATCACCAACAGTAGCATCAAATCCATCCGTGACTCCTTTCCAACCAGACCGATAAGCAGTTCGACCAAATCCACGTTGATCAAACGATCCAACTTTGATACCATGCTTTGCAAATTCAGAAAAGACATGTTCATATCGATTAATATGTTCTCCGTATCCATGGAAGAAAGCTAATGTAGCAACAATTGGCGTGTTGAATGGATACCAAACTTTGGTATAGATTTCGTGACCATCAGGTCTTTTAATCCATTTTTCAGTAAATTCATAACTAACAGCGGAAGGCATTATTGTGGAGTTGATTTTGGGATGAAATTAAACTCATGCTTTTATAAATAAACTAAATGGATGGATTGTTTCCCCGCATCACATGAAGTAATTAAATTTCGGCCAGTATTGGTACACTTTCGTTTAACCGTATTTATTGAATATTACATATTACACTATGTTTAATTAACTTACCAAATGAACAGTGATATTCTTCACATCTGTTTTTAGGTTTGGTTTTTTATAAAAAGAACACGAGATTTCACAGGCATAGAATGATGATGATTATACAATCAACATGGGCTGGTAATGTACAAATACAAAATCTGTATTTGACTGTAAAAAATAGTGACTTAGCAGCACCCCCTTCTTTTTTTAAAAGATCTGACTTGTCACGGAAAAATTCCAAGTAGGAGAAATTCAAGTTAGCACAAGGCATTGAATTGAATTAAAATTCAATGGCATTTTCTTTTCGTAGATAAAATGGTATACCACTGTGGGAAAACTTTCAAAGTATCTTTTTGAACGTGTATAGTAAAGGGAAGAAAATAAACGCGAAATGAAGTTTTTCAATCCAATCGATAATGACTACTCCCTCAACAAATCCAAATTCCAAAGAGAAAGGAACAAAAACCAAACCAAAAACAAAAAATAAAGTACAACAACCGTTAAATCAAATAACTGAAGAATTATGGGAAGAATTATTGAAATTGAATGATCCAGAAGCAGAGATACGGTAACAAAAGTGTTTAATAAGTGAAATAGGTATATTGCAGACTATATGGATATGAAAGGATGGAAAGATGGAGAGTTATTGGTTGCAATACAATTATCCATCTATCATGAAACCTTCAAGTAGGACAGACGTCTATCTAACCAACAGATTTACAAAATCAATAGGATTAAACCATCCTCAAGCAAATACAATTTATGGCATTATTCAGAATACGATTGAAAGTATCGGTAAACAGATATATCTATAATATTTAGCAAATAGTGTAAAAGACACTAGCACGTATTTAGAAGAATTTAAAAAGTTGCTGCTTAAAGTTTTGAGATCACCAATGCATCAAGAGACTATGGATTCATACAATGAAACCATACCACTAGAAAAATTTCCAGCCATCGTGAATTTTGCAATGAAAACGTAATATTGAAATCATTAACAGAGATAGTGTATTTCAGCATATTCAATTGTACAGATTTGTATTTACACAAGAACAATCTATATCATTAATTCCAATCACCAAACAATTTGAGACAATTCCAATATATGAACCTTTGAAAGAAGCTGTGATTCCAAAGATAGATATCGAAAGGGAAGTGGAAGAGTTAATTCAACAAGACTGGTTAGACCCATTTGCAGCCGATTTAGGTTTGAATTTTTAACTAATCTTTTAGATATTTTTGATTCATTAAGTCCAGCTGAAATTAAAACAGTAGTTTATGATACAATAGTATCAATGATCAAAAATTTACAATCTGATTGTGATCGAATGGTGATGGATCATCAATTAAAGATTTCAAATCGTAATCTTAAACAGTTGAAAGATATTCAACATTCTTGATAGATTTGATTACATTTTTTTTCTGTAATATATGAAATGATACAACGGTGTGTGTGTGTTTGCCTAGAAGATAGTGATGACTTACCAAACATGCGTTTCAACCTGTTTTTGGGACCTTGGATGAGAGAAGCCACGAATTTATAAACCATCCGAATTACCAAATCATCTAATCCTAATTATTTTATTATGGACTCATAAATACACAGGATTCTCAAATTTTTGTTTAAAATATCAAACAAGTGTTTGTATAACACCAATAATGGAAAGAAAGGTTATTTGCTAAAATCAGAGTCCCTACATGAAACCAAAATAAAATGAGCCTCTAACGGACACTTGACTTATAAAAGATAGAGGACCACAGAAACTTTTTTTAAAAAATTAGAAATTAGATTGATTTTTAAGGGGAAAAGAAAATGGCAACTTTCACTTATGAATTCACGGAACGATGGTTAAAGAGACCAGATGGACATGAAATATACACTAAACAATGGATTCCTTACGATACGAAACCAATCGCCATCGTAGTATTTTTCCATGGTTTAGCTGAACATATCAATCGATACGAACATGTATTTTCAGTATTTGCCAAAAATGGAATCAAAGTGGGTGGATTTGATCAACGTGGGTTTGGTCGAACGTGTTGTCGGTCGGGTAAGAAAGGAGTGACGGGTGGATTAGAAACAACGATGATGGATATGCAAGCGTTGATTGATAGTATGTGTGTGAAAGATATTCCGGTATATGTGATGGGACATTCAATGGGTGGTGGGTTGGCTATACGTTTCTGCCACGATTATCCAGATGGTATTGCAGGTGTAATTGGATGTTCACCTATGATTGAAGGTATTTATTTCTTTAAATTTATGAATTATTAGGTACTTATAAACCTAGTTCAGCTGGTCATGAACCTGATTTCTTACATCGTACCTTTAAGGGTATCATTAGTCGTAAAGTATTACAATCAACTGTTATCATGTTACCAGTATTGGATCATTCAATCCTAACACGCGATGAATATCGAATTCAACTCTATAAAGAAGATCCATATATACATCCATACGCATCATTTAAACTTCTTGACGATATATTTGCAAATGGTGAATACCTACTTCATACAGTATCACAAACCTTCACATCATCGATTTTAATTGGTCATGGAACAGATGATCAATTAACATCTTATTCAGCTTCAAAAAAGTTTATTGATATGATTCCAAGTACCAATAAACGTTTGGACACTTATGTAGATGCAAGGCACGAATTACATAATGAATTGGAAATGGATGATGTTGTGTATTCATATATCAATTGGATACGTGATCAGATTCGAAATACTAAAAAATAATATATTCTATCTTTACAGATTCGATTTATTCAATTACTATTGATCTTGGATATAATATAATTGTTCAAGTTGTTTACTTTACATATGGTAAAAGGTCAAGAAAATACTCGCTAGTACGCGACATTCACAATCACAGACCATGGATATATGAAGCTAGTTTGGATGAAGATACTGCTGGTATGGTTCAGGCACAAGGGGGAGCTTTAGTGGAATTGACCACACTGTTTTGTAGATTGGATCTACAATTCGTCACTCCGGTTACATTGCGGATTACTCCTACAAGCTTATGCTAAAACAAAAACAAAAACTAAATCTCTTTCTAATATACCAAACTTTAAATCTTCAACAGTAGGTGTTATTCGTACATTTTAATTGTAAATAAAATGAACGGATCTATTTTAGTAATGCAAATCCATCTTAATCTTCTATTGTATAAAAGTACAACAAATATGACAAAAACACTGCAATTGCAAAAAATGATAAATGAAATATATTGAAATGCGTGGTAACAGTTTACATCATACCACCCATACCACCCATTCCACCCATACCGCCCATACCAGGCATTCCAGGTGCAGGTTCCTTCTTGGCATCTGCAATCACAACTTCGGTGGTGGTGAGCAAGGATGCAACTCCAGAAGCATCAACTAGAGCAGTTCGCACGACTTTCAGAGGGTCAATGATTCCAGCTTTGATCATATCTCCATAGACTCCGTTTTGGGCTAGGGTTAGTGTAGGGTTTGCTTACCATCATAACCGTAGTTGAATGCAGCAGTGTCATTGTCTTTAAGTCCATCTTTTGGGATGTTGTAGTTTTCGAGGATACGACCAACAGTGACGGCACCTTCTTCACCAGCATTAGAGACAATAGTTTTGGCAGGTGCGGTAACGGCTTTACGTACGATATCGATACCGAGGGATTGATCAAAGTTTTCGGCTTTCAAGGTGCTCAAGATTTTGCTTGCCTTCAAAAGTGCAGTACCACCACCAGGCACGATACCTTCTTCAACAGCAGCACGGGTAGCATTCAAAGCATCGACAAATCGATCTTTCTTTTCACCAACTTCAATTTCGGATGCACCTCCAACTTTGATGACGGCAACACCACCACAGAGTTTAGCCAAACGTTCTTGCATTTTTTCCTTTTCATATTCAGAAGCGGTTTCGGCAATCAAACCACGGATTTGATCGGCACGTTGAGCAACAGCATCTTTGGAACCAGCAC
This sequence comes from Globomyces sp. JEL0801, assembly GCA_027595885.1. Classification (NCBI taxonomy): domain Eukaryota; kingdom Fungi; phylum Chytridiomycota; class Chytridiomycetes; order Rhizophydiales; family Globomycetaceae; genus Globomyces; species Globomyces sp. JEL0801. The sequence continues at coordinate 30,399 of JADGIX010000135.1, forward strand.
CGTTCAAGAAGATAGTATCATCTTTAGAGATGGTAAGTAAAGCACAAGAACCGAGGTCTTGTAAAGTAGCCTTATCAAGTTTGACGGCAGTTTCTTCACTGAATACGGTAGCACCAGTCAAGATACCGATATCGGCCAAGATGGATTTACGGTTATCACCAAATCCTGGGGCTTTGACACAGGCAACTGAGAGTTGTCCACGGAGTTTGTTCAAGATACAAGCGGCCAATGCTTCACCATCAACATCTTCAGCAATGACAATGAGTGGACGACGAGCTTGAGCAGCCATTTCCATGGATGGAAGTAAATCTTGAAGGGATGATACCTTCTTTTCAGATAATAAAATCAAAGGTTTTTCGAATTCGACTTTTTGGGATTTAGTGTTGGTGATGAAGTAAGGTGAGATGAAACCACGATCGAATCTCATACCTAGAATGAGAAATAGAAAAGTGTACCTTCAGTGATTTCAAGTTCATCGACCAAAGTTTTTCCTTCTTGACAGGTGATGACACCTTCCTTACCGACCTTTTCCATTGCTTGAGCAATCATGTTTCCAACATGCTTATCACCATTAGCAGAGATGGTTGCGACTTGAGCAATTTCTTGTGAAGTGGTGATTGGACGAGCATTAGCTTTAAGGAAGTTGACAATCAATTCGACAGATTGTTGAACACCTTTTCGCAAGTCATTTGGGTTAACACCGGCAGAGACATTCTTTAAGCCTTCGACAAAGATAGCTCTGGTCAATACTGTAGCGGTAGTTGTACCATCACCAGCAGCTTCATTAGTTTTGTTTGCGACATCAGCGACTAATTTAGCCCCCAAGTTTTCAAATTTGTCTTCTAAGATGATAGATTTAGCGACCGAGACACCATCTTTAGTCATTCTAGGGGAACCATAAGGTTGTTCTATAATATTAAATAATAGATTTTTTTTATACCGATGAGTACATTACGACCTTTTGGACCTAGAGTAGAAGCGACAGCATTAGCTAATAGATCGACTCCTCTAGCTAAAGATTGTCTAGCATTGTTACCGAATAAAATTTCTTTATGAGAGTAATTTCTTGAGTTTCGAATAGATAAAGATTTGAGTGATTTACTTAAAAGTGACATTTTTAAAAATTCAATAAAAAAAATGAAATTGAAAACGAAGGTCACTTGGTATCGGTAACTTCCAGAAACTTCGATTGAAAAAAACTTTTGAATTTTTCATTTGATTGGACTTTAACTTTTTTATATGGTATCTATTAGTCTTTAATTTGGTAGTCTTCTTCTCTAAAACGTATTATCCCTCTCTTCGATCGTGTACTCGTTCAACGTGTAAAAGCTGCTGAGGTATTCATATTTTAAATTCTTAAATTAGCGTACTGCTTCCGGTTTATTCATCCCTGAAAAAGCTCAAGAAACTTTAAATGAAGGTGTTGTCATCGAAGTAGGTCCTGGTATATTAGATAAAGGTGTCCCGGTACCTCTCTCTGTTCAAAAGGGTGATCATGTTCTACTTCCTCCTTATGGTGGTAATGTTGTCAAACTTGGAGAAGAGGAATACACCTTATTCAAGGATTCTGAAATCTTAGCTAAACTTCAGAAATAATGTTCAAATAAATCATTCTTCACAATTCACTTTATTCTTTTCACCACACCTTTCCAGTTACAACACCAAGATGTAATACATAGTGTTGATTTGTTGCAGTATAAAATAACTCTCTCAAATATACGTTTTGTACAAGATAAGTATTTCAACAATTGACACACCAACACAAAAAAACATAATCATTTTAACTACACTAACCAAACGTTCACAAAAATCTATATTCACCTAATACTTCAATTGGTTGCGGATGCTTTTGCATCAACGCGCGAACGATCACTAACTTGATTGGCTTTTCCTTTGCTAGAACCAGAATTCGTACGTTGTTTCTATCATTAGTAACAATGAATTACCACTGTAATATATTTGCCCAAGAAAATTAATGAGACAACGAATCCAGCAAGACTAGTGATGCCTTGAGGTACACCCATCATTGTAATGGCAGGTTTTGAATAAACAGGATGAGTCTGAGAGATTTCTTGAAATAAAAGGGTTCGATCAAGAACCAAGTTTGTTGCTGGAGCCAGTATCAAGAAACAGATCAGCACAATATTTGTGAATATAATGCGTAACAATGCCTTTGACACTTTGTCAAAAACAGGCTCTCCAGGTCGAGCAATTGCTTTCATAGCCATGCACCGAAAGAGTGCATATATGAGATACAAAAGTACAGGCAATAGAAATATTCCCAAGATAATTTGAAGCATCGATTGAATAACAGTTCGCCAATACGAGTAACGTAATAACTGTTCACTCCAAATCAATAACGGACCAAAATAGAGAGCAAGATAAATCACATAATAGACTGTTATACCAATAGGGATCATTAATGGATACCTATCAATCAAGATTTTAACTTTTCCAAGTAGTTTTGATTTAGGCAATAGTGCTGATACCGAAACCCAATAATAAGTGAAAGTTGCAAAAAGACATATAATAGCTAGTGAAACAGTTGCCTGTGCTCCACAAAGGTAAAAGGTAACCCCGATCCGTTGTTCAGCCAACGACTTATTATCAGTCACGTAGGTTTCCCCTTTGATATTCACCAGAACTGAAAGCAACACGCCCAGACACAGAGAGATGCGCAAAATCAAACCGATGATTCCGTTTGAACTCATCAACCCAGCAGTTTTTCTATTCTTCACATCAAGGGCGATGGATACCAAAAGCGAGAAAGATGAGAGAGCTAAAGCAGAAAAATTCAATATTTTAGAAGACATCTTTTCTTTGTGGTAAGAAGAAAAGTTACTAACCCAGTAAAATCACGTCATCCATATTTGATAACACGTTACATTAACTCCTTGATGGTCATAAAAACAATTAGGTGGTTGTAAAACATTAAATTTTTATACCCGGATTTCAAGAATCCAGAAGCAGGCATTTAATGAAACAAATGATACTGAAAATAGGCTAAACTTTCACTGCACAGCATTTCTTTCATGTTTTGCAGAATCATCAACAACCAACTTTGCTGTTATAAACCGAAAGAGAGCATTAAAAAGATATTATGCTACATGTAATCGGAAGTAAACGCAACAAAATTTGAATCTTCACTGAAATGGATAAAAGTAATTCATTGAACGTCCTCCCTGAGTTTTTCATCCACATTTTGATTTTAAATGTAAATGTACTTCATATGCCAGATATTTCTAAATGTAGGATGTGCCAGTTCACTCTTTGTACACTCTTTAACGGTACTTTGATTAGCAACAACCTGATCAAATTGAAGAAAGATTTGCTATTACCCTTCATTACAATCGCAACAATTATAATATTTATTCGAGATACTGAATGAATTTCGTTCTCTATTAATATCATTGGTACGCAAATTATTTACCAACATATTTTTTACACGAAACAGTTTATTGACTAAATCATCCAATACTGTAAGAAAGCTCAGTCTTTCTAGGTTTCCTTCACTAGAAGCAGCAATATTTCGTCGTTTCTATGACTAAGAACAATTGATTAAGTACCACTGATATACTTCACCAAGAGAATCAACGAAACATGGATCCAGATAAGCTATCATTGCCAGGGCCGTTTTTGATGGGTCAAAGTGATTTAAAGATTATAAAAGCTGTATGTGAGAGATGAACTACGTATGCCATCGGTATGATGATTTTCAACATTTCAACTTCATATTCATTTCCAAAAGAACAATTTTATTCACAAATCATTTATCAGTCACTGATGCTTTCACTGCAACTTGTGAGCGTTCACTGTGGTTTGTTTTTCCTTGACTGGCACCAGAAGTCGTCCGTTGTTTCTATCATTAGTAACAATGAATTACCACTGTAATATATTTTCCCAAGAAAATTAATGACACAAAGAATCCAGATAAGTTAGTGATGGTTTGAGGTGCACCCATCATTGTTGTAGCGGGTTTTGAATAAACAGGATGAGTCTGAGAGATTTCTTGAAATAAAAGAGTTCGATCAAGAACCAAGTTGGTTGCTGGAGCCAGTATCAAGAAACAGATCAGCATTTGTGAATATAATACGTAACAATGCCTTTGACACTTTGTCAAAAACAGGCTCTCCAGGTCGAGCAATTGCTTTCGTAGCCATGCACCGAAAGAGTGCATATATGAGATACAAAAGTACAGGCAATAGAAATATTCCCAAGATAATTTGAAGCATCGATTGAATAACAGTTCGCCAATACGAGTAACGTAATAACTGTTCACTCCAAATCAATAACGGACCAAAATAGAGACATAATAAACTGCCAACCCGATAGGAATCATCATTGGATATTTGTCAATTAATTTTTTAAAATTGGCAAGTAGTTTTGATTGAGGCATTAGTGCTGATACCGAAACCCAATAATAAGTGAAAATTCCAAATAGACACATCACAGCTAGTGAAATAGTTGCCTGTGCTCCACAAAGGTAAAAGGTAACCCCGATCCGTTTTTCAGCCAACGACTTATTATCAGTCACGTAGGTTTCCCCTTTGATATTCACCAGAACTGAAAGCAACACGCCCAGACACAGAGAGATGCGCAAAATCAAACCGATGATTCCGTTTGAACTCATCAACCCAGCAGTTTTTCTATTCTTCACATCAAGGGCGATGGATACCAAAAGCGAGAAAGATGAGAGAGCTAAAGTAGAAAAATTCAATATTTTAGAAGACATCTTTTCTTTGTGGTAAGAAGAAAAGTTACTTCAATATTTTAGATGACATTTTTTTAAAAAGAAATGGGTTAGCTTTTCGTAGGTGGTTGTAAAACATCTCTCGTTTGATAAGATATTCTGCTGATTTTAGATATTGTGTCCATCAGCAATAACACAACTAGCTGAAAATTAGTTTGTAATTCTATTGAACTAGTGGTAAAATGTACATCAAGTTTTTCAATTTATTTCAAGTCTCAAGAAATTTTTAAGTATTCACTTCTAGTAGTATATCATACCATCGTAAATATATTCAATTTTTTTGGATTTTATTGAGGATATTAAGATTTTATCTGTAAAAGAAAACACTTCGGCTAAAGTTATTGGACACACACTTTATTGACTATTTCCCCACTTTAGGTAAAACTAACATTAATCATACGGTAGAACTATCCGTAGTAATGATATACTTTTCTTCGAAGAATAGTTTAACTTGACCCTGCAACTTTATAGTCACTAAATCATTCACTCAATTGAAACAAATATTTTTGAGGCAACGTGTTACCTTCCTTTCAGTAGTTGAATTGATTTCCTTGGACTGGGAGTATAAATCGATTAGCATCTCAAATTCAAAATTGCTACTTGCATAGAAATGTATTGGTATACCAAACTGTTGTTTGCAGTCCATTATATCTCAACCTTTCGATGCGGAGCTGTTATTTCGATTTGAATTACATATACTACCAATCTTTGATATCAATAAAAGAGTATGGATGAGCTTTCAGTGGACATTCTTCATTATTTAACGCGTCCTCAAAAAAATATTTCTGAAAATGAATTTATATGATTATCCGTATTTCACAACGTTTCAACGAACATATCTTA
>JADGIX010000136.1:0-35776 GCA_027595885.1 Globomyces sp. JEL0801
CATATTTTTGTTTTGAGGAAACAACTAAATAAAAATGTTTGAAAATCTAAAAATGACTTGCATATTTGGCATCATGTTTGATAAAATAAATCCAAAAAGGAATGATTTTTGAAAATCTTGAAAATAAGGTGTACTTGTGAACGGAATCAGTAACATCCAATTTTTGGGAGGTTAGGATGAAAAACATCCAAAAAACAACGCGACTATGGTATGAAGACACGAACAAATTTAATTATATTGATATTTGAATGATATGTTATTAATATTATTGTGGTTGTTTAGTCTCCCACTTCTTACTTTGATGGTTGGAAGTCAAAAAAATCTATATCTTGTAACTCTGGAGGTAAATAGTCCTGTTCGATTGGTTGCGCATAGTCGGGATTATACTTATACCCATGCCCATAATTCATATTGTCCATCAAGGTTGTTGGGGCATTGCGAAGGTGTAATGGGACAGGATAGTTACGTTCGGATTGAATGCAAGACTTAACCTTCTTTATGGCTGTAACGACACATAAAAATATATAATAAAATTACCTTGATATGATTCCACTGACTTGGGTGCTCTAGCCAGATAAGTAACACAATGAGATAAAATAGCGTCACACTCAGGCATCCCAATCACTTGGCATGCTTGATATGTCGACAAAGCTAAAGGTAACGCATTATTATCTGCTAAACCAATATCTTCCGATGCAAATCGAACCAACCGCCGAGCAACATACAAAGGATCTTCACCAGCATAAATCATTCTGCCAAGCCAGTAAATGGCCTATCGATCAATTGCTGAATATTCACCTTACTGCATTTGCATTTGATCCCCTTAAACTTTTATGAAGTGCTGATATTATGTTGTAGTGCTCTTCTCCATTCCGATCATAAATCAAATGCGATTTAGATAAACAGTCTTTAGCAAGTTCAATTGTTGCAGTTTGACCTTCAGGACACGTATTAATCAGCATTTCCAAGGTATTTAGAGCATACCTCGCATCTCCATCCGACAATCTTGCTATATAGTCAACGCATTCGTTTGGAATATTTTTTTTAGTATATGAATCAATCGATCGTCTCATAATATGTACCAAAGATTCAAATTTTAGTTTTTCAAACAGAAACACTCGACACCTAGATAACAATGCGTTATTGATTCTGAAACTTGGATTTTCTGTTGTCGCCCCAATTAAAATGTAATCACCCCTTTCAACTGGACTTAAAAAAATATCCTGTTGTGCTTTGTTGAACCTATGGATTTCATCCAAAAATATTACACCTTTCTAATTCATCAATAAATTCCGTCATACCTTTCCTGATTGTTTCAAATGTTTTACTGCATCTATTCCGGCAGCCTTTATATCCTGAATGGAGTGTATAGTGGCAGAAAATTCCCGGTACCAACTAACTTGACGACCAATAATCCTTGCCAAGGTTGTCTTACCACATCCTGGTGGACCAAACAAGATTAAACTCTGTATTTTTTGATTTTCAATCATAACTCGTAGTAGTTCCAAATCTTTAGTATTTTCAAAAAGTATATCTTTCCACTCGGTTGGTCTACTGAGCTCTGCCAACGGTTTGGCTTTAATATCCACAGAAGCGGATCTCTTTCTTTTAATGCCCAATGTGTGAGTTTGGTTAGATTTTGCTGGAATACAGTCTATCGTAGACTGAGATTTTGAGACTGAATCTCCCTTGGTTGTGACCTTACAACCTGAATCTAAATGCGCATTTATCTGATTCTCATTAATCTTCGCAGCACAAATTGGACATTCTACAATCGTTTCAATCTCTTTGGTCATTAGGCAAAAACTCAAAAAATATTTTGGACAAACCTCATGAGTATCTTCCTGTACAATGCGTTGGTAGAGCTACCTGTGGGAATCGTTTTGTTGCTTGGAGCTCTTATCCCTGTTTTTCCCTCTTTCCTTTTACCTTTAACTAAAGTTAACTTAAGAGCAAACATCTTGCTTGAGTTGGCATCCTATGGTAACATAATTGCTCCCTCACCATTCAGAAATGATCTTCCCTCTAGGTATTAGTTCTTTAGTTGTCCATCTTAATGGCCCTACTTTGGAAAATGGCTCAGCAGTTGCAATTGGGTGTTTGGGTTATCATATTGCTGTTGGCACTTCGTCACTATATAAGGCTGCATTCAGCTCAACAAACTTTGGTCCAGATCCTGAATATGTTCGTAAACTGATGTCGCCAGGAGCTGCAAATGTAATTTGCGGGATCAATGCAGCCATCATTCACTATGGATTGGCATATGGCTTTGCAAATTGGCTTAATTGGATTTAAAGTAGTGTTCCCATACAATTTGTATTCAATAAAGTGAAAAAATCAAACTGATATTTGGTTTTGGTTATATTATCAACATTCATGTCTTGTTCATGGTAATTTGGAGTGATCATGAAAACAATTTCCACATGTTTCTTGATGATTCTTCGTTGCTAACAGCTCAGAACAACCACATTGGCGACAATGTTTTGTTCCACTAATATCTATCAAAGGCTTTTTACTTTTCTTCCTTTTGGTTGAATCTTTTGATGATTTATCTTTGGAACTGGATTTTTTACCAGAATGTGTTGAACGTTTCAATGCTTCAGCTTCTCTTTCTGGTTTTACTTTCTTCTTCTTTTTCTCTTTCTCCCGGCTTGATGAGCTCTAAATATTAATATTACTCGGTATAGCTTACTGTAGCTAGTAATGAACCAGGCGTAACTGGTAGCAAATTTGCAGCGGACACAAGTGGTTGGGGTGATAGAGGTGCATTTTCAACGTTTGGGGTTTGATTGGCATTTGCGACAGACCACATTCTTTCGCTCTAATGATCAAATGAGTATTTTATACATACCTTAGCCATTCTTAGCGTCAACACCCAATCAAGCATGCTATCCATCTGCTCTGCGCATATGTACTTTATATAATCGGATTGATTATCAAAACTATTAACAGGCAAATCCGATCTTAATGCAAAGCAAAAGTTTGTTATTGATTTTTTATGCCTTCGCGTTGTTGTATATACATCTGATCGACTTAAACTACAAAAAAGCGTTTCCGATTCACGATTCTAATTGTTAGAAACCAGAAATACATTTCCATCGGCGTAATAGACTAATTTGTAATCCCTTAATACACAGAAACGTTTGCTCCATGTTCCAGGTGTTAGTTCGAGATACAAATATCCTTGAGTACGGGGGTATTTTCCTGTAATTGCCTATAACATTATGCAAAACATATTACTGATTTTGTAAGTGTGGATAGATATCCATATTTCTTGATTATAATGGCATTGACTGATTGCGGATCCCAAGACGACATTATATCTGTAACTATTTCCCAATCTCTTAATGGTCGCTCTAACATTATTAAAAATTAATTGTTACCAATGCCAAAATCATTACACAATTCGAATAAAGCAAAAGAATCTCCCTTTAAATTTGACGACATGTCAGTGACCAATCTTCTTGAAGTCATTAATGAATTAATGACCTTTGTTTTAAAAACTGTCGCATCTTCTATATACACACGAGTTGTTATCTGCAAAAATAGTCGTTAGAATGTAACTATTACTTTAGTGATATTAGCTTCTTTAAGTTTCTCCATAATTAATTTGCGCTTCTCTTGCTTGGCTAAATCTGAGCTGGAAGCGGTTAATTTATTTTCAATTGCTGCAGAATTCATCGCCTTCACTTTGATTTCTAATGGAACATCATCATCATCTGACCCATCTGGTAGTGTGGTTCGAACCGCTGAATTAGTTGCGGAATTGGAAGCAGACGAACTCACACCAAGTGGTGTATTATCATCATCATCATCATCTGATCCGTCTGGTAGAGTAATACTAGGTTTCCTATGTGATGGATTGTTCGGGGTGGGTATAGTCAAAGAAGACCTGTTACTCCTGCTTTTCTTTCTTTCTGGACGCGGTTGATGAGACGGTAACCGATTTATTCCTGGGTTGGAGAGCATAGTTTGGATGGGATATACTGGGGGTCCACGTTCGTTCGAAATGCTCAACTTTAACATGTGATTTTGCACATTTGGGGGCAGAGGACTAAAAGCTTCCCCCGACGGTATGGCTGACTGCGGGTGTAACTTTATGTAATCATCAAGAACGTCTAAAAGTCCATCAAAATCAGCATAATCATCTACAGTTACAGCTTCGAAAACTGATTCGGTATCATCTACTTCAACATTATCAAAGAAAGAATTTTGTTGGGAAGGCTCTGGTTCTTCGTCAACTGTAACTTCAATATCTTCATCCTCGTTTTGCAGTTCATATGGACTACGAACATCACTCGTGGATGAAGATGTGTCAGATTCGGAACCATCTGAAGACATCGAGTCTGATTCACCACTATCTGAATTATAATCGTCTGGTTTGAGGGGTAGAACTAGTAATTAGAACGAGAAACAAAATACCATCGGGTATAATAGTCTGAGAATTTGACTTCAAAATCGAGCTACCCGGAGTAGTTTTTGATAACGATACAGTTGAGATGCTGTTTTCCAGTAGTTGTTGAGGAGGATCCTGCTCATCAAACGAAACGATATCCACCAATGGAGAATTCATATCATCAACAAAGGAAACGGATTTTTCTGTTGCAAATGTATTTGAGTTAATATTTGATAAACTACGTTTAACTAAGTCATCCAGTTTGTTATTCTGGTCCACATAAGGTTCTGATAGTCTCCGGTGTAAAGTAGGATTTGATAGGTTTCTTACTAGTTCTGTGCTTTTTGGAAGTGCTTCAGAGGGAGCCATTCCAGTTTTTGGATTTGACCTGTTTGATGATAAACTAGACAAATCATGCGCATGATGCAACACCGAGTCACCTTGAAGCATCGTTTCTGTTTCCAGTAAATCCTTTAGCATATTTGTGATATCATCGCTCATGTTGTGGTTGAAAGTAATTGTACCTCCTTTACCGTATGTTTACAAGGAAGTAAAAAAAACAGTTACTTTTTTACATCAGAGTGATGGCAATGACAATGGGCGATTTTGGATTTCTGTTTAGTAATAGCACTTTTTATGGTATGTGGGACGTTAGTTTGGCTTGCTGATTAGTCTCAATTGGAGTCTTGAACCTGATCTCGAAGATTTCGATTCATATTACTAGAACGATCATTTTGAGCTGAAACTCTGGTGTATATCGAGATAAGAAGAGCAACTCTATTTTAGCGGTACCTCATACTATATACTGACAAACTTCCAATGATAATTTATTGGATGACTTTGTAGTATATGAGCATTTTCAAGAACAGTAATTGAACATAAATAGTGTTGAAGTTTCTTATTCTTTGAACTATTGTAAAACGGCAAAATAATCATTCACTTGGGTCATACTGATTCTATGACTACGAAGGCCAATAAACTGATCTGGTCGAATAATCATCATACATTCTCCAAGTACACCACATCTAGTATATAGTTCCTGTTTTGCTTGGGGAACTACTTGGTAATGATCCACAAAATTATTTGATTCCAAAATCTGTTTCCCAATCTGGTTTAATTGGCTGTTTTTCTCTGCATTTAACCCTTCAAAGAATAACACCTTGAATTTGGTGCTCTTAAGAAACAAATCCGAATCAGGAAGGAGACAATGTAAACTTGTCTTAAATTTCTCCCCAGCTTTAATTCTTCTAACAAATAGATATCGAAACAAAGACCAGATGGAACTAATATTCCAATCAAACGACCAGTCTTCTTTGGTTAACTGAGATTTATGTCGAATATCCATATTCAGGGTGTGAAGAAACATTCTGTCAAAAATACCAGTAAATTGAAACACTGGAAAGAAAATATTTGAAATAATTGCAGCGAGTATCTTCGGTTTTGGTTGAAAATTTCTCTCAGCAATCCTTCCTTCTTCAGTAACAATTTTTCCGTTTGGTCTCATTTCAGTCTCGTACGTTTCCAAAAGCAATTTACTAGCATATCCTTTTAACACAAATGCAAGTTTCCAACCCAGATTGGCAGCATCTTGAATACCATAATTCATCCCCAGCCCAGCCATAGGATCCGAGCAATGTACGGCATCACCTGCCAGAAAAATTCGGTTTTTATTCCAATAACTGGAGGCAACTCTGTTATTGGCTCGGAAATGTGCTTTCCAAATAACATTATTCAGACTAGTAACTGGAGTTTTGCGATGGGTCATAATCTTTAAACACTCGTCATCAGAAATGGCCGATGGAATTCGGCACCCATGGTTATCAACCTTATCTGAAAGATACTTGTCTTCATGTTCCAGTAATGGTATTGCAAAAGCCATGGTGCTGTTCGGTAATGCCATACTAAAATACCCACCATCAGCATCAAAAGAAATAAGTAGGGAATCTTTCGGAAATTGGAATGTGTCTGTTTTCAAATGAATCACAAGGCAAGATCGCTTGTTTGTAGTTCCTTCATACTTAATTCCCAGTCGTTTTCGCGTTGGAGATCGGGCACCATCAGCAGCGATGACAAATTTTGCTTTGATTTGATGAATTGTTTGTGATGCATCATTATTTTGGCAATAATCTACAAGTACAACATCTCCTAAATCTTTGAGGTCCGTGATATTGTAACCACGAAGTATCTTTTGGTTATTTCGAAGTAGGTAGCCATTTAATGCTTTTTCAGTAAACCATTGCTCTACTCCGAGGAATGTGTATTTGCTATGCTTGGACAAGAGGTTTCCAAAGTTTAGGTTATTCGACAGCTTGTAATTACCATCTACAAGCCTTGAAAACGATCCCTTTACACCATATTGAGTCAATTCTGAAGCAATTCCATAAGATTCTAATACTTCCAATGTTGGAGGATTCATACCCGTCCCAGTCGATTTAATTTCTGGTTCCAATCTTTTATCAACAATTTGGAAATTGCTGATTCCTTGCCGAATCAATTCAGCTGCACAAGTCAATCCTACTGGACCTCCACCAATGATTAATACATCACAGTCTTTCAACATAATTTGATAAGAAACGTGGTTTTTTCCAAACTTTTTGTGGTGGCGAAACTCATCACAGAAACTGTTAATAAATTTGATAACTTTGTAAGACTAGAAAGTAGATAGCTATATAAGACTAGTTAAAATGATTTTCAAGTCAAAATGATTTAACTGTTGAACTAGTCAGAAACAAAACTAGGGTTACACGGCGCAGTGGCGACTCGAGTCGACAAGAAGCGGCCAAACTAATAGATGAAGCATTACTATTAGATATTTAACACTCCCTTATTGTAGGATGTATTAACAATACAAAAACAAATAAATATTCAACTTAATTCAATAGTAATTAAGCTAAATATTTACGTTAAGAAGCAATAGGTCGTAACAATAGAGGCTTTCGCGTATTTAAGCTAAAAAAGTATATAGAATAAACATACTATCTGATGAATTAATTTATTTAATCAACTAATTTGAGTGGTTATACACTTTCCTCTACCATTGTTTTCTCTGCTTCGATTGAACCAAGTAACAGCCAAGCCGTATCAGCTACCTTTGTTAAGGAGCTGATTCGAGGTATCTGAGGAAGAGTTTTCTCATTAGATCTTGGAAACCTTCTTGTTGGATCATTTTCTCTATGCTTTGGACGCTGCTGTATCGTCTCAAATGATTGTGGTGCTGGTCGATTCTTTAGATTGTCTAAGAAATTATCCAAGTATCGCGGTTGATTTGATTGAGTAGTATCGTTGCCTTTTGATTCTTCTTTCTGTTTAACTGTTTGAAATTGTTTTTTTGTCTTGTTTTTCTAGAGATTAAGAATATAATTTTTACCAATTGTATTTGTACTTGCTTTTCGTACTCGGTATATGAATTCTATACTGTTAATCGATGAAAACTACCTCGAACGCATTCAAAAACTTGAGTATATAACCCAGTAACGTTTCTGGGGTCATCTTCGAGTCGGACGGTTCACCAAAGAAGGTGAAGGTGCTCTTGATTTCATCAGCTAAGGCTTCACTTTCATTTATTAGAAACTGTACTTTTGCTGATACTTCATTGTGAAAAACGCCTAGTTTCTTTATGAACTTTTCATCTTGAGGAACATAGAGTGGGTGCTCAGAGTATAACTTTGTTTGTTCTAATTCGTTACTGACAGTTCGAAGTTGTTTCTTAACATCTGCTACATCTTCTTCCAAAGATTTGAACGATATGTTTTTCAACTGTCTCAGTGGTTTCAACTCTTCCAAACAAGCCACTATAGTGGGATCATGTTCATAAATCATTTTAGATATTAAACCCAAGGCAGTGACGGTACTCTTAGTTCCCTTTAAATCGATCACCTAAATTGGATTAAGATATTAACTTCTTACTTTTTCTAAAAATGAAACTCCAAATCCTGGTATGCACGAGTTGAACTGTGAATTCATATAATTTCCAACAATTAAGATAATCTGCAGCATTTTTTGGAAGTTTTTCGATTTGGAAATACATTGAAATGCATTCAAAGATGACAAGAGTCCCTATAATCAATCTACCTATGGGTTTACCAATTTTAGATTATTAAAATGCTCCCAAAAGGTAATTTTAAAAGAAAGAATTTCGATTCGTTGACTGTGTCGATGAATTTTAGACATCTAGTAAAATGGAATGAATTCATAAAGCGCTACCTTTAACATAAACTTTTCTGCTTCTCTTAAGTTTGAATCAAGTGTGAATGGTTTGAAAAGCTTCAACTATATATCAGTGATCCATAAATAATTTACTTCTTCAGGGGTAGGAAGTGACGCTTTACATTGTTTCAGCATTGATTCTGTCAATTGTGAATCGTCAAAGACTCGGATGGATTCTAATAAATTATCCATTCCTAGTTGTTTTATAGTGCCCAGGAAAATCATAATATTCTGTGCACGCTTTTCACCAAGCAATTGAATTGGGTCGTCTGTTTTTATAATGTCTTTGGGTTTGATCTTGAAATCCTTAACCTCTTTAACTTGAAATTGTTGATCAATTTCGGAAAATAGTCCTGTTTTATATAATGTCTCTTCCATTTGAGATTGACCTTTTTGTAACTTGGACCAAATTGACTTATCAAACGTTGCGGCTCTAATAGTCTCCCAATGAAGTTTCCTAACTTTCGTTGCCGGCTTATACTTTAATGGCGCACCGCGCAGTTGAGTGGGAGGCATTCCTTTTGATTTAATACGGATGCTTTACCTGGAGGAGGAGGTATTCCACCAATGCTTCCGGGTGGAGGAGGCGGAGGTGGTGCACCATTCATCCCAGGCGGTGGTGGGGGAGGGGGAGGGCCACCTAATCCACTTGGTGGGGCAGGCGGTGGAGGTGGTGGTTTTCTTTCCACTGCAGCGGTTGTAGAAATATCTAGCACCGAATCTTGATGTACGACAGTGGAATTCGAATCAAATCTTTCTATAGTTACCGGATTTGCCTGTTTGTAAGTAACTGGAACAATAATACTTTTTGATGTTTGATGTAATCATGAATCTTTGACAAATTCTAATAAAAATCAGATAACTAACACGGGTTTACATCTTTCAGTAAAGTCAATCGCTCGATGGAGACACCTTCAATAGGTACTACAGCCTGCTTAGGGGCATCAACTTTTGATTCTAATTTAGCTTTGTTGTCTAATATCTGTTTCTCTTGAGCTTCACAGATAGCACTCAATTGAATGTTTTCATCTTGCAAACTTTCAATTTCTTGTAGTCCGGAAATAATCTGGTCAACAGAATACTTGAATGCATCTGTAAAGTTTGAAATGCCGTTCTGATCTAATACAATATACATCACTGCCTTCTCAATCATCGATAACATAAAAGACCTAATCTATAAATATGCAATATGTTAAACCTGGTCGATTTATCCAGTAATGATGTACCAGTGACAATATTCTGAATCATGGAAATGATTGTTCGATTATCTACATCATCCAATTGATTACGGAGTAATGTTAAAAGCTGATTAGGATCATCTATATCGATATCATGAGTCGACCCCATATTATTTAACAAGTATTTAAAATCAGAATTCTTCATGTTTGAGAACGCTTCATAATGTTGCAGAATATCATGAAACTCTGTAGCTGCCCAGTTACTTAAATTCTATCGATCTTAAAAAAAGAATTTTTAGATACCTTGAATAATGGTAATAAACCAGATGAGTTTAATTCTTGTCTTAGATACATTCGATATTCAAATTCTTGTGGTATTTCCACGATAAATCGAATTAAAGCCAATCCAGATACCTCACATGTTAAACAATGGATGTTACTAAAAATTCGCGAATGTCTTTCTCAGAAGGTGGTTTAGCTTTATCTACAAACGAATATTTTCCAGTGACAGAACCCGATCGAACTTTACTTCCAAAAATTCCTCTCGCAGTTACATACTCTGATATAGATCCCACCAAACAATCAAAAACTCGATTGTACTTTCTGGTGGTTTTCAAGTATTCCATAGCAGACATGACCAATTTATGACCAATTGGATATTCTAGTGTGACTATAGCCAATAAGAAATCGATTGTTGCCGTTTGAGTCGGCAAATGAGAGGAATCCAGGGAGAGTATCAAAATATTTAATAGATTTTGCTGACCCAAAATTTCCGTTATCTGTGTCTGATATTAGTAAATTTACAAATGAATAATTTACATGATGATTGGCCATGAGTCTTAATATTTTTAATGTTTCCCATTCGATTTCTTGATGTTTCAGTCGCCTGTACATTAAATCATCGTACATTCACCTTTCTTTTTTGGAATGAATTCCTTCCAAAACAGCAAACAAATTTGACATACCACCAGAATCCATAAATTGTTTTAACCAACTATATTTAATTAAACAATTCATACGTGACTGGTTGACATTGGCATTGTACTTTTAACTCTAATATAATTTCCTTTAAAGTAAGATTGTTTCGATGACTTTGACCGATTAATGATCTTGCTACTATGTCAACTAGATGTTCTGCTTTTTCACGTATTCCATTTGAACTTGAGTTTGCAGCATTTAGCAAATCCACATAATATCCAGGAGGTTTGCCAGTCTTTTTTGTAGGCAGTCTATCGTGTTGTTCCTAGAAAATGAGTTTCGCAAGCAATCATAAATGTTCAATTATGGTTTGAGTAGAGTCATAGAAATATCCATTACCTGTAACTGACGAATCAAATATAATTTCTTTTCTCTATCAAATCTTCTCATTGTCTCTCTATCATTCGTTCCCAAAACATCCATTGCTAGTTCTAACAACTCATTTACAGCTTGATCATTCAAATCTGGATGATTGTTGGTTGGATACTTGCTGATCATTTGATTAAATGTATCCATTAACTGATATTCTAGGTTTGATCTGTTGGAGTCCACACTGAGTCTCATTTTTGTTTTTATAAACAAAACCTTAACGCGCGTTTGTGTTCACAGTTGAACTTTTTCAGAGCAGATTCCTTAAATGAGAATAATCGTAATAGAGTGAATAGATTATAACGAATTAGAATTCATAAGGTAGACAACAGTTATATTATTGATTCTTTTTAGTTTTTCCAGACAATAATCTACTAAAATCTTCCAAGAAATGTTCTGGAGCAAAATGCCCTAGTTCTGTGAACCATTTTCCCACAGAATTATCCAGTTCAGAGAATGTTTTTTTTCCATTGACTTCTTTAATCGCTTTGATAACCACTTTATCTGAATACTTGCTTGTTGATAATTTAATAGTGATTTTTTCAGTCTAATGATTATTAATCATAACTCTATACTGGACTGGATTTTTTTGTACCTACGAATACAATATCACCACGAATGAATTTGTTATGGATAAGCAAAACATTTACAAATAGAAAGTAACTAAAATTGATTTAGTGATTTGTAATAAGGAATACATTGAACATCCAACAAAGATGATTTGTTTTGTCAAGGGTTCTTCAAAAGGATGAGTGTAACTGTAAGCAGCGGAGGCGATGGATGCAATAGCAGCGATATAACCTACACGATGTGTGAATCAACCAATCCATTTACCCAAAACCAAATGTCTATTCATAAAAGTATGGTCTTGAACATAATTAAAATCGTATACCAACACATCACTGATAGCGGTTTCCAGAGTAAATTTGAGATCAACCATACTATATCTTGCGAGAGGGGCAGCTTGTTTTCTGGCTATTTTTAGTTAGATGGATTGAATACCTAACAAGTTAGTAAATTTGATGACAACAGTAAGAAGAAAGATTGTTTCTAATAGATTTTACCAGAAATCTTTAAGAATCGAGACTGTGGTTTTTCAGCTTCCTTTTCAGTCATCTTGAAATTGGTTGAAATTTTTCACCTTGAATTCTCACTCATTCAACTAACCCTGAATTCTATGAATCTAATCATGATTCTCTAGTAACTGTTGATCGTACCAACCAGCGATCCTTTAACTTCATAAATGGAACTCAGATTTATTATTCACCATTTAGTCATTCATTCCAGTTGAATCTTTTTTAAGCTTCAGTGATAACCTACAGTTAGTGCATTGAATTTGAGTCTGTTCCCAAAACATTTCATAACATTTCTCCAATATCATACTAATTTGATGATTCTTCAGATCAAATATTCATTCGCCGGATTGGTACCATCTGAACCAGTTGATTAAAATACATTATTAAAAACAAGATTAAAATTTCTATGTGGTTCTGTTTGAAAAATTGTACAACTGTGATAAGAGAGATAGCAAAACACTCAAGCATGAAATTCACAAATGTGAAATGATCTACTCAGAAACGAAAAGTTTCTTGTTAGCAAAGAATTGCTTGATAGTTAGTGGTTGTCTTCATTAAAATTACATTGTTGGATATCAGTGCTATAAAAACACGTCAGTTTGTATGATAATATCAAACCCCAGATCATTGACTTTTGTATAAGACTTGAGCAATATAAATATTTATCCTACTACATTGGATATTCTTTGAGAGAATTATCATATGATTTGACGTTGTGACCGTGCTCTCCGTGCCATTATCTTCACAAATTACGACAATCTGAACTACATTATCTTTTATTCATTGAATTTTCTTTACCAAATATGTTTAAAGCACCTCCACAAGAATCGTGTGTTACGTTGGATGTAGATGATCAGCATATAGAGACTGAACAAAGAGAACTCCTGGGAGTCGAACCACGTCAGGAAGAAATCATTGAGGAGGCGGAATCATTGCTACCTTTAAATCATCAATTAAGTGAGAAAAAGTCCTCAAGGGCTACTGTTCTTTCTTGGTGTATTGCAACCATTTTAACACTTCTTGTTGTCGTAGCAGGACTTACTAGATCTTCAGAAGAGAAGCAATTAGTTGTTTTGATTTCCTTAGATGGATGTCGTCCAGAGTATCTGACCAGAGGATTAACTCCAACTTTGTCAAAATGGGGTATTCTGGTTAAAGGAAACTAATCATATTTAGCAAAGAATGGTGTGAGTGCAAATATGTTACCAGCTTTCCCATCTATCACCTTCCCGAATCATTACTCTGTAATTTTCTTGTTGAATTGACCAATCTAGCTGGTTACTGGACTATATCCTGAATCACATGGGTATAAAACCTTTAATAATGGTTTAGAATTGTTGGAAATGTATTTTATGACAAGAAGCTTGACGATTTGTTTGTGTATTATAATACCACCATCAACTCAAAATCAAAATGGTGGAACGGAGAGCCGGTATCTATCCAATCAATGTTTTATAAAATAGATTTGGATAACAGGGGAAATGCAGGGACTGGTTACCGGGACAGCATTCTGGCCTGGAAGCGAGGCTAAACACAATGGTTTGCGTGCTACATACTGGAAGAAATACAACGCATCTACCACCATAGATGAACAACTAGACTGGGTTTATGAGTGGCTAGAGAAGCCAATTGAACAAAGGCCTTCTTTTCTTGCGATTTACATTTCGGAAATTGACCACAGTGGACATTTGGAAGGACCTGATTCAAAGCTGGTGAATGACAGCTTAGTAAACGTAGATACCAAACTGCAGGCTCTTTATGAAGGCATAGAAAAACGAAGAATACTACCACAGACGACATTTGTGGTGGTGAGTGATCATGGAATGGCTGCAACTGATTTAAAGAAAGTTATTTTCTTGGATGATTATGTCCCCGAGAAGAAATTTACAACTATTGTTAATGGACCAATGTTCTATATTTATCCGTATGATGTATCAGGTATCCTTTAGAGAGACCCTTTACCATTAGATACCAATGCCATCTATGAAGTTTTTAGTAAAGCGGCTCATAAAACGGGGCATTTCAAAGTCTGGAAGAAAGAAGATATTCCAGAATCTTTCCACTACAATAATGATAGAGTAGGACCAATCGTCATGGTTCCCGAATTGGTAAAGATGTGCGATTTAATTCCTTAGAGTTGGTCATTTGCCATGCGCTCCAGTTTTGATCCATCAAACCCACCATTTCCTAAAGGTATTTACTCTAGCACTTACAATAGGGGTTCATGGTTACGATGAGCACAACGATGAAATGAAAGCTATCTTCATTGCGTCGGGAAATATGATTCGAAAATCTACGGATGCCGTTTTGGACATGTTCAAGAACGTTGAAGTGTATGGATTACTTACTAAACTGCTTGATCTTGAGCCAGCACCTAACAACGGGACAGCCAAATGGTTGTCCAAATTTGAAAAACATTGGATTCAACAATGATATTTTTCTCAGTATTAAACAATAAATCAGACTAAATGATCAAATTGAGAGATGCTATCCTTATTTCAAACAATAGTTTAACATAAGTTTCCAGATTGTAAATGCTGATCTAAGTATCTGCCATAAAAGTACACTTTAATATACTCTCTTTTAAAGAGGACTGCCAAATAGATACAGATTAATCATCGATATCTGATTGGCTCTTAACAGGAATATGTTTAACGAATTATTTTTGAAGCGAAAACAATCGTCCAGATTGTGGACAGTTTAAAGTTACCTTATGAGGGATCAAAGAAAATGTTGTGGAATAACAGTTCATCAACAAGTGGAAGTAAGTGATGGAAAACCACTGGAGGAAGCTGAATTAAGATTGGGACCTCACTGTCCAGAGTATCCCTACAAACCTATCAAGAAATCCAAAAAATCACGTACTCCACCAAATGATTTTAATGGAACCAAATTAATGGGAATTCTAGACCATTCTAAACCGTTTTCTTTGTTTGTTTGGTATTGTAAACGTGAAGAAGATGACCCTGATATGGCATGTGTTGATATTACTATTGATGGGAAAAAATCACCTGGTAAGAATCAGATTTTAATTTAATCTCGGTTTGATGTAGGTTGGTTATTAAAGTCTGGTAGAAAAGTTTGTGTTTTATGAAATTAACAACATTTAGAATGGGATATGTATTGACAAGATCATGTATCGAGGTGCAGTAACACCATTTGAATTCAATTCATCTAAGTCGCAAGACCAACAACCTCAACTTTTTGCAGGTACCATTCAAGCAACTTTTTGGCGTGGTAATTGAAATTTTAATTGATAAGATAGTTATGAAGATTGATAATTCAAATGATATTATGGAGTCTGAAGATGAAAGTGGGATGGGAATCGAGTACATCCCAGATGAAGGTTTACCAGCCTTATGTATTTTGAATATCTTGTATCGTGATATGAATTGGATCAATATGAATGGATACGCATCTACTGACCAACCTCTTCGTCATCAGCGACCACTCAATCATTTACCGCTCAAATCATCATTGAACTCAGAACTGAGCACAACTTTGAGTTCGCCTATTGTGACAGGCGGTCGTACTTATGATTTCTCAGTGGTGGAGATGTCATCAAAACTTTTGAATCCATTTTCACGTCTAGGGGAGACTGCGGATCCAATTATCCACCCCAAGAAGTCACTGCTTGCTCGTACTTGGACTTCTACTTTAAAAGAACGGTTAGAAACAAACTTTTCGAAACCGAGTCTTACGAATTCCCAATTTCATGGTAATGTCAGTATATGTAGTAAAGTAAATCGATTTGATGATGATAATGGATCAAATAAACCTTTTGCTGGATCTGATGAAAATGGCAAATCTAGACCTAAATCTGAAGACAAGAAATCATTGGAACAACAATCCAACAATTCAAATACTAATAACAAAGTATTGGCCGATATTCAAAATATTTGTAGTCAAAAAAGTAAGACACAACAGACTCCAATCTGCAAGGATTTAAAAGCCAACATTAACCGACCTATTTCAGATTCCTCCAAAACCACTGAATTTATAAAAAAATCCAGTACATCAAAAGTAACGAGTAACAGCATACAAACTCGATTTCGAAGACGCGTTCCACTTGATCTCTGTTATAAGGAAAAAGTCAAGATTTTGCGACTAACAGTCGATTCTCTATCTACTATCTCCAACATTTCCAATACTATCAAACTTCAATTCACTAAATTGGACATTCCTGCTCAAGATATATCTGTTGATCAATCTTGGTTCCAAGTTAAAGGTATCAAAGTACCTTGGGTGGATATGACGAACCAACAGTTGATTGATCTTGATTGCATTACAGTACTCATCAACTGAACTCTTTTAATAAAACCCAGTATGATTTTTTTCAAACGTATTTTATTGGATGGTCATTGATTCAAAGTGGAGCCATATTCATCCAATGGTTTAAAAGATTGTCTGTAGTTATCGGGATATTCAGGTTCGTATTGAACTGGTGGCGGGCCTTGAACGGATTGGAAACGATTGGAATGATATAGATTATCATTACGAAGACCATTTATTTCGTATTCCAAATGATTGTATATATGATCATAAATATTCCTGTTTTGGGATGTTATTGAGGAATCTGAATTTTCCCGATATGATTGTTGATATTTAGGAACATAATCATCAGGATACTGAATAGATTAATAATATCTACACTTACTTCAGGAATGTAGTTTTCCTGGTTATCATTATAGTCATGTTTGTTGTATAGGGATTGGTGAGGATGTCTGTGAAGTGAACCCAAACTCCTTTTATGAGCTGGAAGGGCAACGATAAATGAACTAATGAGCGTGATGGTTGCTAGTAGCTTCATTGGTTTCTCCTAGGTAAAATTGAAAAAGGTTTAAATGTGACAAACAGTTCAGCCGATGTTATTTTACGTAAACGACTTTATATAAATAATGGACATTGAAATTGGTAATCAATAAGGTAATTTATTAATGGATTATCATCGGATCCAGCTTAGATTCGATCATCAAACATTCCCAAAGAATCAATCACAAAATCAGGTTTGATTGTGCTTTCTTCTAATCCTTCCTTCTTGGTAACTCCAGTCATGACTAATAAGGTCCCAACACCTCCCATCTTCCCAAAAGCAATATCAGTATCTAATCGATCTCCAACCATACAAGTTCTTTCACGGTTCAAATGAAATTTGTCCACTATACAATCCAACATGGGTTGATGAGGTTTTCCCAAAACTAATGGTGTTCGTTTCGCAACTAGTCCCAAAGCAGACAAGAATGATCCTGTTCCAGGTAATGTACCACCTTGAACAGGGAAAGTTAAATCACTATTGGTAGCTAAGAAAAGACATTCAGGGTCCATTAGATGTGAATATGCATTTGCAAATTTCTTGTAGTTAATATGTAAATCAAATCCTAACAAAACTGCACCAACATCTGATTCCAAATTTTCCTTGACCAAACCCATTTCAGACATGTCATGGAATGGTTCATTATCCAACTAGAACGTTAAATACATTGTTGGAATTACATGAGCACCAACATATTGAATACCAACTTCTTGCAATTCTTCGGTGATACCCGACATTCCAATAACATAAACTTTCTTGTTTGTAGGAAATTTCAAAGTATTTGCCATATAATAAGCAGCACAATAAGCTGAACCAAAAATTTGGTCCACTTTGATTTCTATTCCCAAACTGGTAAATTTGGAAAGATATTGTGCTCTAGATTTTGATGCGTTATTAGTGACGAAAAGAATTCGTTTGTTCTATAAAATGTTAATCCATAAGGGATACTTTTTCTTGTAATTTCTTTAGAACAGAAGCAACTTTTGGTATTAATTGAGTTCCTTGCCAAATGACACCATCACAATCAAAGAGAAACGTTTCGTATTGGTCTATAAAGTTGATATAATCCTCTGGTGCTAAGTATTTCATTTCCGATTCAACAGATTGGAAAAATTTAAATTAATTTATATGAAAAAGGGTGGTGATTGGAACTGATTTAGTTGTGGAAAAACAGGTTTATGGATGGATTTCAGTTGAAGGGAGTATGGACAGCTTTCAGTTGAAGTAATTTATTGGTTAAAGAGTTCATTCATTGAATCCAGCTGAGATGAATTTTTTATATGATCCAATGTTTATTAACGTAATACAAGTTTTGAATTGTAACAATATCTAACAGTGGAAAAATCTACTGGGGATGGGCCAACATCAACGCTAACGAAGTACCTTGTACTATTAATTGATGCTCAATTGCATGTATTCTCGCTTCCAAATCCTCCAGTTTATCTTCTTTCTTTATCTCACACTTTTGCTCCAAAATAACTTTTCCACGATCTACTTCTGGTATACAGTAATGTACCATCACACCAGTATGTTTTATCTCATCTATACATAAGCATTCTAAATGAATACCTTTTTGAAAAGCTTCATAAGCACGCTCAATGGCTTTTGCACCATCAAAACAACCCGGAAGTGCAGGGTGTAGATTAATGACAGAGTCAGGAGCAAAACATTGCAAGAATTCTGGCGATAAAATATGCATGAATCCAGCCAAAACAATTAGAGAAGGTTTTCCGCCAATGGCAGCAATAATTTCGTTTCCCAAATCCACATCATAGTCAACACGAGACTTTCCTTGGTCTTTGTAAGGCTTTAACAGTTTTACTAGAGTAGGAATATTATTTTTAGCTAAAGAAAGAAAGTGATTAAACCAGTAACAACTTACCAGCTCTTTCCAAGCCATAAGCTTTTGAACGATTTGACACGACCAATGCAATTTCAGCGTGTAGGGTATTTTCCGCAATAGCATCAATAATAGCTTGTAGATTAGTCCCACCACCAGAAATCATCACCACCAATCTGGGTGCCATTTGAAGAAAAAAGAACAAAAATCAAAGAAGGTTGAATTCAATTGTGATGAAGAAACAAAACCTAATGAATTTTGTAAAGTGAACGATAATGAGCAAAGATCTTTGAGTATAAAGAAGAATCACAGTGGTTTTGTTGAATCAATACTTCTAAACACTGGCTTAATGCTAATCAATGTTAGTATTGATATTAATACCACTCATAGTAATAACATCACAAATTCAAAATTCATTTCTTTGATAAATCCACATTATGTAACTCAGTGTGACAGAGTGAAACTTGGCTTTCCAAAATGAAGATCCTTTGTTTACATGGTGCTGGGTTGAATAGCTCCCATTTCAAGGATAATTTGGCATATTTAATCCCATTGTTGCCTAATTATACTTTCGAATTTATTGATGGACCTTTTGACGATACTGACAATTTGGAGAATGAAGTTCAAGACCCAAAATATTGGCTAGACTTTAACCGTATTCACTATAAACCTCCTGTTACGGATGCCGTTTTGGAAGTTGCTTTTAGAAGTGTTAGAAAAGTTTGGGATTCCTCTTATGGTATATTTGTAATTTCTCATTTCTAGTCGGAATCATCGGATTCTCCCAAGGCGCCTGGACTGCATTATACAGCGCTGGCCAATTAAACCCTCCTCCCAAGTTTTGCGTATTCTTTTCGCCCACTGTACAGCACAATGTCGCGTTCACTGATCATTTGACCAAAACTTTAAGCTCCTGGAATGGAAAATATTTGGAGATTCAAGGAAATCAAGATGAAGAGGAATCAATCATCAGTCGCTTCTTGGGAACGAATGACTTGATTGTTCATCAAGAAGGACATATAGTACCAAAAGATACAGCTCTGATGAGTAAAATCGCAACTTGGGTCAAACAACTTGATGAGCACGAGCTAAGCCCTTGGATTCCAGTCAATCATTCTTGGACCATTTTACCAAGCCATACCACCAACGCAATCAATGGTGTGGTCAGCATAAGGTAATCACTTCAAACTTATAGTCCAGTTTAAAAGTATTGGAAACTTCCAATAGTATCAGTATGTATCATTACGAATCATTTATTAAATCCGCTTCGGTAACTGCCTTACGGACAGCAAGTGACTTTGCAGATGTTGCCACTTGGCCAAAGAGTCAAACTACCCATCGATCAACCCAAATGGTAAATTCAACCGTCTATAATGAAAATCAATTGACCCTTGTCTTTGCCCATGCTATCCCTGCTGGATCTCAAATCATTCTTCATCTTGAATTTGTCAGTAATTCCATCTTGGCTACTCCTTACTTCAATGGAATATCCACTCATGAAGTGACTATACTAAGCAAACAGAAATTAAATGTTGAATCTGTGTTGCAAGAAAAAGAGGTGATGTATGGTAACGATGCATACAATGCTTACAAAATTTCCGGTGGGTCAGCGAATGGTAGCATATTTACTTTACCATGCTCTAAATTGGCAACTTCAGCATTGGAACCATGAATGAACTATATATGGCTTTTTCAATCTCATCAATAAAGTATGTCTTTTCTCATCAAAACCAATTATAGATAATCAATTGTTACTCTGGGAAATCTTGAGATTCATTTATTCAAACTTCGCACTGATTGAACCTAACATACTAACGGCTTTAAGGGTTGACTTCCCTTGCCCAACACGACCTGTTTTATGAGCAGGAGTCTTAACAGGTGGGGTCTTGACAGGAGGAGTCTTGGAAGGAACTTTAACTGGTTTCCGTTTAAGGGTAGACTGCCGACCAGTTTTGACTGATACACGACCCATATCAGATGATAAATCATATTCGCCATTAAAGTCAACCTAAAAGTGTGAGATTATCCAATGAACAATTAAGATAAATGAGATAAATACTTGTTAAATTGTACTTACAATGGTTACATCAATTGAGCCAATCTTGGACTCCAACACTGATT
The DNA here is from genome assembly GCA_027595885.1 of Globomyces sp. JEL0801. Classification (NCBI taxonomy): domain Eukaryota; kingdom Fungi; phylum Chytridiomycota; class Chytridiomycetes; order Rhizophydiales; family Globomycetaceae; genus Globomyces; species Globomyces sp. JEL0801. Next base: position 20,978 of record JADGIX010000136.1, read on the forward strand.
GAGTATCATAATCAGTCTTAGGTTTCAGTTCGAATTCCATGGATCCAGTATCAAGCGTGGAAGTAAACGATTTATATCCACTGAAAGATCCAGAGGCAGAACCGGCATTGGACTTCACTGTCACGGAACCACCCTCAGCTTCAACATCTACACCACCTACAAATCGAATACGACCCACGTCTGTTTTTAATTGAACAGTTTCCTGAGCAACAACATCTTGGCCTTCAATAGATCCAACATTTGTCATCAAATCAACATTTTTAGCAATTGTATCTTTCACAAAAATATTGCCCAGGTCTGAATGAATCTTCAAATCTTCATCAACTGTTGTCTTGAAAACTTGAATTTCAGATACATGTGAGGAAACCGTAAAAGTCTTTGATTGGATTTTATCCACCTTGATTTCACCGATGTCTAAAAACACATCAAATTTGTCCATCTAAGGCAAAATCAATACATGATATGAGTTACATTCAAATTGATTCCATTCCAGTTTAGCAGTCCTAAGTCCGACTTCATGTCAAAACTTGGTGCAGTCGTTAATGGTAGAATTAAATGTACCAACACTTGCAATTTAAAGGTAAAACCTTTACGGTTGCTTAGATTATACCGTTCACGATAAAATTCATAGTCAGCTGGAGAAGCGATCGATACACCCATTTCGTGACCAACTAGGGTTTCGTTTACTTGTAAGTATTCAAACACATCTGTTTCAGAGGATTGTACCAGATATTGTACATCAATTTTAGGGACGTCTTTGAAGGAAGTAGTAACATTACAGGCTACTAGCCCTGTGCAAGTGAATTTCACCAAATCCACTGTGGTTGGATCTACATGCAATGCATACATTTTTAAATTATTCAAATCTGCATCCGCTTCAGGAAAACTATCCAGAGTAATGTTTTGATCATAGTCGAATCCAGTGTTTGATTGCGCTCCATACAAGGCTAATGATACGGTAATAACAATGATTGCAAGGGTAGTTGCCCACCAAAACAAAGTGGACCGTTTCTTGGTTGGCACTTCAGAGGTGTTGATCAATGGTGTAGTTTCAGACATTATTGGAATTTTTGACAGATCTATTGTATTTATAGGCCAGGTCTGTGCACATTTGAGGTCAGATGGTTGTCATAATTCCAAAAGCATGAATTTTAATTAGTTATAGCCCTGGCTATGCAATTAATGCTAGTTATGCAATTAAAGTATCTTTGTAAAGAATCGCGTTTTATTATGATCTAAACTATTGGACCCAATACACCATTAGCACAAGTCAACTTGGTCGGATCATAACAAGCACCTTTACATCCTACTAATGGGACCGGACAAAGTTGCCCTTCAGTGCATGTATAGACTGTGGGATCAAACGGTTCAAGACCACACAATGCCACTTTTGGCCAACCATTGTAACTGTCCATTGAACAGTTTAGTGCCGGATCGACATAATCCTTAATGGTTCTGTTGGAGTACCCCAAACCCCAGTGATATTCAGAAGAGTGGGGAACTTGTTTATAATCAGAGTTGAAGGCATCGAAGTAAAAGTATGGAATTCCAATTCGATTAGCCTCACAGGCGAAAGCGTTGAGGAAAAACTTTGCGTTGGCGATAGATGGTACAGATAATGAACCTTGCTGAAACGGTTCGCCAGCACTAGGCCAGCCTACTTCTCCTACCACGACAGTTTTATTTTGGGATGCAACCAAGTTTGACAATCGTTGGTACTTTGCGAAAAACCAACCTGGAGCTTGTATCGGGGTGTATCCATCAAAAAACACATGAATGTTTGGCAGCAGAAAGTCTACAGCATCAATAAGCTTTTGATTTTCGTAAGCACTAGTTATTTCAGCAGTAGTCAACTGGACATCATTCAAGTTTAATTCCTTTAGTAAATCACGAACAATTGTGATTTTCTGGGCAAGTGATTCAGGAGTCTGTTCATTTCTAAAAATAGCTTCATTTCCAACTACGACGCTTTTCAATGCCTTCAAATGTGCAGGATTTGTCTCTGCAATATTGACCAATGTCTTTTTGAATGTATCTAACTGGGAACCAAAAGAATTCCAACTGTCAAAGTCAACCCAAAGTCCCATAGTAACGTCTAAGCCATGGTTGAAGGCGGAGGAGAGAATTGCGGCATCTTGACAACCAACAGCATACATTCGAATTGATTTTGCATATTTGGATATTAACTGTAAATCTTCATCGATATTTTCAACCGTGACACATTCATTTGTGGTTCTTAATGGATTGTAGGTCACACCAGCCAAAGCAGTTCCATAAACGGATTTTGTTTTACCAAGTGGGAAGATGGTAGAAGATTGAGCAATGGTAGAAAGAGCCAATAATAAATGTTTAAAAAGCATTGGAAATCTCCGCTGTGTCATTGCTCATTTTATAAACAATTTCTCGACCGTTTTGATGAATGGCGCGTTCAATTTGGTTTAATCACCAATGTGCTGATTGCTAAATTGGGGCAATTGGCAATTTGACGACCCAACATCGACCATAATAACTAACTATGGTGTTTCATAGTTCACCATTATTGTTTCATAGTCAACCACCATAGTCTTATAGTTCAACACTCTTAGAATGCCAGTTTTTAGTATATTATGGGATCGAGTCATACGAGTTTTTTGAGGCGGGATTATCTGCAAAACAAGTTAATATATTGTGATTTTATCTGCCAATAACTGTGGTGCCTTGAAAAATTCCAGCAATTTGAATTCTGGCTAGAAACTAATTGTGGTATTTTAAATTTTTAGTGAATGCCAAGAATGACAAACCAGAAACATAGGAAACTTAAAGTAAAACACACTTGAAATAGTCACGGTTTCCAATTTCCTTGGTTAAACTTTAACGCATCATTTTTTATACCCAGTAAAACCAACGCCAAACTTCTTGAACGCTGAATACTGTGGAATGAAAAGTAGAAACAATGTCACTGATATGGAGGACTTTAGTGAAGTTCGGGAAGGCAAAGTATAGTCTGGCCATGGCTGATGATAGTGCTGCTCAGCTACAGCTCATTATGCCTATTATCACTTGGGCTTTATTCAACTCTCTTTCATAAGAATATGTACCCAAGAACAGTAAAGTAATCTTGTGGGCGAATAAAGCCCAATGATATTATTTATGCTGTTATTTGCTCATAGTGTACTCTAACCCTAAGTTGTAGCCGAGCAGCACAAACATCAGCCATAGTTTCCAGAGGCTTCTACCATAACATTCCGTGTCCTACCAAAAAAAGGATTGTTTGAACTAATTAAATAGTGTTACCTAGATTGATAGACTACCAGAACAGGCTTGTCAGTTAATATGGATGATTATATTTATTTATTGGAGAAATGGAGTGCTATTTATAGTAAAATACACACAGTGCATGATTTACTAATGTAGTTTGAGTTGCTTGAAGCAGGAATTTAGTCTAACTCTTGTTATTCAGTTTGGATATTCGTCATGGAAAGTTGATTATTGAGAGACTAAATTCATTAGTACGTAGTAAATAGTCCACTATTGTTTTTGTCAGGTCCTGAATCCAATTGCTTTTCGAAGCACATGTTTGAAATGACTCACAGTATCCATATAAAACCAAACTGTTTCAAAGTTTCTAAAAGTAATTCAATGTCAAAAGCCAAAATTTTATGTTTACACGGAGCAGGAAGCAACAAGGAAGGATTCAAAGTGGCTATTGCCAACATTACCAAAGGACTACCTGATTACGAATGTGTCTTTATTAATGGACCATTTAGTGCTCAAAAGAGTGAAGAAGCTCCTATTACATATTCCTGGATTGATTTCAGTAAACTCTCCAATGGTGAGTTCGGAATGGACTGCTTTGTGGAAGGATTAGAATTGGTCAAAAATATCTGGGATGATTCTTTTGGTACGTTGATATTGAGGTTAATTTTAGTTGGTTTAATTGCTTGGTCTCAGGGTTCTTTGCTTGCATTGTTATCTACAGGAATTGTGAATCCAGCCCCTCAATTTGCGATTTTAACAGGAACCATAGTTCCACCTCGATTGGTTTTCTCATCTGAAGTTTATGAAACAATTCAGAAATGGAATGGAAGCTGTTTGGATGTTAATGGAATTGAAGAAGGAGTATCATTTGTCAACAAATTGGTTGGGAGCCAATCTGAACTTAGTCACGATGGTGCTCACCCCCCTCCAACTGACGAAGTGTCCGTTCAAAAGATATTAAACTGGCATCGTAGTATTTCATCTACCGCTACTGAGGACATTGCTTCATCTAATTCCAACTGGACTGTAATGTCAAACCCGAAGGATAAAACTGTTTATGGGATAGTAAGTTTCAGGTAATACTGTTTATTATTCATACATAAATAGCATCGAAGCATTGAAATCATCAAATCAAGTTATTCTTCAAAATTATGGTGCAACTATACAAAAAGCAACTCTGACCATTTTACGAACTCATGATGATCTAAATAGTGTCAATAGTTGGCCAAAGAGTGATATTACCAATCGCGCTACCCAAATCGCACAATCAATGGAAATTTTGGACAACCACACTATCTTAAGATTTGACCATTTGATCCCAGAAAACTCGAAAGGCATATTACATATTGAATTTTCTTCTGCGAATATCCACAGACTACCATTCTTCAATTCTTCCGGATCATGCCAGGTGAATATGATTGTTCCAGATGGCTATACATCAAAAGACGAAACGGTTTTGGACAATGTTACGTTTAATACTGTCACCTATGATGCTGTCAAATATGCGTTTACAAATCCAATTGAAGGATGTGTCTTTTCTTTGCCTCACATTGAATGGGAATCCAAGGCCTAATAAATATCGATGTTTTAGATTCAATTTAAAGTACAGCTTCTTTAGAGTGACTCAGGAAGAAACTGATTCACTCCTTTTGAGAAATAAGCTATCTTCTTGTGGATAAACTGGAAAGTCTTTGACAACTGAAGTCGTAAAGTATATATTTCAATAATTTAATATTAAAGCTCTGATCATTCAACTTCGCACTGGCTTGACTTTAATATTTGGATCATGATTCGGTGTCCAAGGTCCTAAACTATCTTTTGCATAAAAATCCATTGGGTAAGTACCATCCCCTACTGTACTCCACTTTGGGATCTGTTCAAATACAACCGCTGCTTCATAGGGAGTCAGAAGTGGTTTTGGATATGAATAGCCCCAATCAATCGAAAGTCTTGGGCATGCTATCTGTATGAACACATCAATATCATTAAATAATGACAATTTGTCCGGTAATATTTCTGAGAGTAAGATACGCACATATTCAATATTTCTCTCCCTTAATTGCTTCTCAATATGATCCATTACTTTCGAGGAGCCTATTGAAACGTTAGGGTAACTTCCCCTTACCTTGTCGTCCCAGCGTACCTAATATTAAACCATATTTTTTGCCAGTTTTAGCAATAGATATCGCCTCCTCTCTTAAAGCGTACATTTCTTTGTGATCATATAACTCTCGAGTGAATTTCTTTGAATATGGATCATAGCGGTAGGAAGATACCCCAGGGTTTGCGATCATAATCGCTTCTAAATGAAATCGACCATCACCGAGATATCTACTAATGAGCTGCAACTATACTTTACATTAAAAGCTCTTGCCCATTCAACTTTGGAGCAGTACAACCTAAAATCTCCCCTTTTGATAATGGTCGACATTGAGGCACATACAATTCATAATCGGTAGATAGATCGTTGACCGCAACCTATATAATAAGTAAATTCTAATAGAACCTGTAAAGAACTTATGAATTGGACAGTTGACACTAAAGCTATTTTTTTGCCTTTTTCAATATTCTTACGAACTGTGCCAACAAAATGAGATACATCAATCCCGATATCTACAAATACATATAACGTCTTAATTGAAGTCACATCTACAGGTACCAGACATGAATGACCGTAATGAATCATAAAGTCACAATTGATACCTAATATAAGTTGTTTGTAACAAACCTCTAGCTGTAAAATCGTCTATGCAACAAGCACCATATGTAACATCCCCCATAATTAGCGTTTCTACATTACAGAATCGTTCAAGAATATCTGCAATTGCTAAAGAAAACATCAAAAGACCTTCTGGAAATTGCAAAGCAACTCGTTTCGAGTTATTCTTTTTAATTTGCCAAACTGATTTAAAAATTTCAAAGTTGTAGTTTCCCTACTATTTAAAAAACTTTGTATTGTACTGGTAAAACTTTGATTGCTTCGATTAATTGTTGATTTTGAAGTATATCATCTGGAATTGATTTTACTATTTTGGAAGCTGATGTTACCAATGCATTTGAATTTCCTGCTGTCTTTGATTTTCTACCAACAAATCGTTTCCTTGGTGTCTCAGACTTGGCCTTTACTTCAACTGGTTCAGTACAACCTTTATTGGAACCACAGCATTCAGTTGCTTCCTGATTGCATTCTTTTGATTTGATATTTTCGGTTTCTGGATTCATACTTAAATCAAAAAAAATTTAACTTTTTTCCAATGTAATTTATTACCAAATCTACTCTGAATCTTAGCGTAAATTCTCTATCATTTCTAAAACCATAAAGTCTTATTAAGGGTGGTGAAGGTGTAACTGACAAGATTCTAAACACAAAAAGTAATAGGCCAATGAACTATACAACCCATGTGACTAACATCGTCTATAGTTAAAGCAAATGCAGATGATGATAAGGCAGCATGATGTATGATGATGTTGAACTGCAGACTAGTTGTTGTGAATGGAAGAGCTCCTTACTATGCGTTATAACACGCCGGGATGAAATTAGTCCTGCAGATGACGTTCAAAGCGTAGATACAAAATCAAATCCTTCTAGACACCCATTAATCTCACGATATGGGATTCAAATAAGTCTCGAGTGTGATCACTCCTCATGTGTTTGAAAATCCACTAAAGGTCAGAGTTTGAAGTGACAGTGATCAAGTAATGGAATAAATCGTTAAAATAGATGATGGTAGAGATTATGATCTTTACAAAGGTGGAAATACTACGCAAAAAGGTAATAGTTTCAAATGTATATTATTTAGCGAGTTCAAAATGACATAATCTTCTTACAGTAGCTTACCTTATGTCTTGCAAAACAATATATAATGGATCCCTATCTTTTAAATCTTTGGTGGCAGTTTTGTACTGGAAGACGACCCCCATACCCGTACCAGCCAACAGCAAGAGTATTCCAGCTGGGCTGTGCTCTCCTCTGCGAAATCCTGTGCCTAGCAAGGAGTCCAAGCCAGATATTATCATATATGATCCAATCAGTGATGTTCCACCAATCAAGCTTGGTTTTTCAATCACATGCACAGCTACTACTCCAACAATTCCAAATATGATCACTAATATCAGGTATATCGTGAAATTCTCAATTAAACCACCCTCTTTAAGTGACCAAATCATGGTGGCCAACTGCGAACCCGCCAAGAAACCGACTATAGAAATGCCAACCTTCAAAATAGACTGTGCAAGAAATCCACCAAGAATACCCGAAAGAGCTGATGTCACCATCAGAATCAAATATCCTTGGTTAAAGTAGCTACTTTCACCAATGACTAGTAAGGTAAAATAAGATAGATCAGAAAAAAAGATGAATCCAACGACAAACAACATAACCCGGAATAACTTCAACCCGAAGAATAGCAGAAGAATACCAACAGCAGTAAACAGAATAGAGAAAAGTATTAAAGCCCATGGACGACTATCCAAGTGAACCCCACCACTATTACTGTCTATAGCCACAGCAAAGGCAGAAGAGGATAAAGCCAGTAATTTAAACATGATGCAGATGAGCTGGGAACTGTCTATTCAAAGACTCGATTTATACTATGTACGGCTGTGCCAATTTCCCATGAAACCAACTCACCAAAAATCATTCACTACTAATAGAAAACGCCCAAATGAATGAAAACATAACAAGAAATTAATACCAGTAATACGTAATACGTTTTATAGAAAGTGCCCGGAACAATGGTAAGGGGTTACAAACAATATTACCTAAACACACGAGAAAAGATACCGCTATTCATGATGTGTTGATACTTTAGTTGGACAGAAACGAGATTAGCGCTTACGTTTAATTTGTATGTACTTTGAAGGTCATCTGTATGGTATTCTGTTAAGTTGATGATGGACACCACCTTCAAGGTGGTACACTGAACAATTGAGATCGATGATAGGTGTCTAGGTAAAGTAAACTAATATACAGAGCAATTGAATATATTATGAATCTCGATATTTTTGGATTTATCTTGTATCGTGTTAATGTGTTCCATTTTCCTGTGAATGCGTATGTGTTGTACATGAAGCTCTTTGTTTTGTGAAAATGTGTTTGAACTTTGGAGATGCATCCTGCTTATACGGTTGGGCACGTAGAAACTCTAAATGAAAGCGATAGAGATTGTAGAAAGTGTTATCCTCATAGAGGATCTATATTAAGATGCAAAGAGGTTTGTTTTGAAATACATTGAAATTGCCTGCACCATGCCTATATATTCCCATGACTCATGAGGGCTATGAGCACTAATCAGTAATGCCGTCAAAAGTGTGTAATATTTTGGCCAGTTTAGAATGTTACAATCTTCATGTGTCGATAACCAGAACAATATGTAATGAAAAAACCATTTAATTATATTATGGATCTCTATATTTCAAATCTTTGGTTGTTTTGTACTGATAGACAACTCCCAATCCAGTACCAGCTAACACCAAAAGTAATCCTGCCGGACTATGCTTTCCCCTGAGAAGCGCAGTACTCAATATGTAATCCAGCATAGATATTATCAAATATGATCCAACCAGAGATGTTCCACCAATTACACTTGGTTTTTCAATCATATGCACAGCTACTACTCCAGCAATTCCAAATACGATAAATAATATCATATATATCAATGTATTCCCAATCAAACCACCCTCTTTAAGTTCCCAATTCATGTTGCCAACCTGAGAACCAGCCATGAAACCGAGTATAGAAATGCTAACCTTCCAGATAGATCGCGCAAGAAATCCACAAAGAATACCCAAAAAAACTGATCCCACCACCGGAATCATATATCCTTGGTTAAAGAAGCCACCTACTGGTTCGATTAAGACTAGATAAGTGTAAGATAGTTCAAAAATAAATATGAATCCAACGACAAACAACATAATCCTGAAGAACTTCAACCCAAAGAACATCAGAAAAAATCCAGCAGCAATAAACAGAATAGAGACAAGCAATACCAATAAACTACTATCGAATTGAAACCCACCACTACTAGTACTGTCTATAGCCGCAGCAAAGGCAGAAGAGGATAAAGCCAGTAATTTAAGCATGATAAAGATAAACGTCAAACTCTCTCAAGGACTCCATTTATACAATTATGGAGGTGCCGATTTTCCGGATGAAACCATCTGACTAAAAAGCACTCACTCTTTCGTTCAGAAAACATCCAAATCGATAAAAATATGACACAAGAAACTAACAAAAGCAATATGTAATCTTTTTTTTTTTACAGAACGTGTCCGAATGAATGATAGCAGCTTTTAAAGCAAACGATTTACTTTTGGACTGTAATGATTTTCAAGCCGTGTGTCCGTTTACCGTCTCTTGAAGGTGGGTGCTTTGTAATACAATGAGATCGAAGTTATGACTCACAAGAGATGTTCCGAAAAGGGAGATTAAAATCAAGAGCATTTAATTATCTTTCACGAGTCCAAAAGACCAATTACCTGGTGCCAAGTTGAACCTTGGGACTATAAAATACAAGAATCAGATGCCACTATCAATTACAATTTTAAAATTTTTGACGAATAAGATTCAATGGCTCGATAATCAGGATATCAATAGTTACACACAAGTTCCTTAACCAGATATTATAAATTTCTTTGATTAATTTCATTTTTTTATTGATAGTTAATCAAAATATATTCATGAGTGCGGTTATGTCCCGAAGATTAAATTATGTTTTATAATAATCCACCATTCCTAATGCATGATTTTCTATTTAAACAGCAATCAGTTTTACTTATTAGTGATTCATTTAAATTTAACTCCAATACTAACTCTGTTGGTTTTATTTTGTGGTAGATTCATACAGGCAGTATTTATATGTTTCAAACACATCTAGTTCTGTACTGGCAAATAATGTCACACAGTTTTAATTTTTAAAGTACCTGGCTTTCAATATGTTGGAGAAACTAATGCAAACTCAGTAAAAAATGTCTCACCATAATGTCAACCAGTATAAATTCTAATTATGGGAACTAAGGCCAACATCCTATAGCTTGTGTTGTGTGGTACATATAAGGTGGGTTATGTAGATACATTATCATGAGCTCCGTCCAAGATGTGGATCATTCTTGTATCTTGTTGATGCAATTAAACATGTGTTGTGAGCTTGGTTATGAAATTTGACGCGATGAGCTCAAAATCAATTGCCAACGATAATATTTATTAAGACACATATTACTTTCCCGAAATAGAGATCTGGGAAGGTAGTTAACTCCCCAAGGTATTCTTCACTCCTCATCCATGAGCAATCCCATTAAGCCATTGAAGAATGAGTGACATTGAATTCAAAGGAAATGAATGGATAGTGTGATAAAGATGGTAGAGATTCTTATCTTTACATAGTTGAAAATTCTATCCAATAATGTAGAATTCATAGTGATCCGTTTTCCTTTAACCATGGCCGAAAATGGATCCCATCAAAGGAAAGACTAAAGATTTGGACATAGACATCCAGATGAGTATTAATAAAAAACTAAGGCTATTTGTATCGGGTGATCACAAATGACACTCTTACAATAGATTTCAAAATAAAAAGTAAGGAAAAGACCATTTAATTATATTATGGATCTCTATATTTCAAATCTTTGGTTGTTTTGTACTGACAGACGACTCCCAATCCAGTACCAGCCAACACCAAAAGTAATCCTGCTGGACTATGCTTTCCCCTGAGAAATTCGGTGCTCAATATGGAATCCAACGTAGATATTATCATATATGATCCAATCAGTGATGTTCCACCAATCAAACTTGGCTTTTCAATCATATGTACAGCTACTGCTCCAGCAATTCCAAATACGATAAGTATTATCAGATATACCGTTGAATTTTCAATTAAACCACCCTCTTTTAGTGACCAAATTATGTCGACAAACTGCAAACCGGCCATGAAACCAAGTATAGAAATGCCAACCTTCCAAATAGATCGCGCAAGAAATCCACCAAGAATACCCAAAACAACAGATACCACCACAGGAATCATATACCCTTGGTTAAAGAAACCACCTATTGGTTCATTGAAGATTATTAACGTGTAAGATATTTCATAAACAAAGATGAACCCAACGACAAACAGCATAATCCTGAATAACTTCAACCCAAAGAACATCAGAAAAATTCCAGCAGCAATTGACAGAATGGAGTAAAGATATACCCATGGACGACTATCAAACTGAAAACTACTACTACTATTACTGTCTATAGCCACAGCCAAGACAGAAGAAGATAAAGCCAGTAATTTAAGCATGATTAAGATCAACGTCAAACTCTCCCTTCAAAGACTCAATTTATACAATCTATGGCTGTGCTAATTACGATCTCACCAAAATTCACATTTTCTTACAACCCAAATGAATAAAAATATAAAAAGAAACTAACACAAGCAATAGACAATACTTTTTACGAATGAATGGTAACAAAATTCAAAGAAAAGTATTTACTTTTGGACTGAAATGAATTTCTATTTACTTTCAAGTAGTGTATTCCAAATACCGTCTCTTGAAGGTGGTGCTGAAAACAAATGAGATCGAAGCTATGACTCACAAAGAGATGGTTCAAAAAGAAGTGGAATCAAGAGCATTTAAATATATTATGAATCTCGATATTTCAAATCTTTGGTAGTTTTGTACTGATAGGCAACACCTACTCCAGTGAAAACTACAACACCCGCCAACATCAACAGAACTGCCGCAGACTTGTATTCAATATCTCCAATATCATCCGTACCAGTTAACAAACCCTTGATAGTGTCTCGAAATCCAGTCCTCAAAAAGTAATCTAATCCAGAAAATAATGTATATGAACCAATCAGGGACGTTCCACCAATCAAACTTGGTTTTTCAAAAATATTCACCAACACCACTCCCACAATTCCAAATACGATAATAAAGATCAGTCTAGCTGTGTCATTTTCAATTAATCCTTCATCTTTGATTCCCAAAATCATCATGGCTACTGTCATACCTCCCAAGAAACCTGCAAGAGATATACCAAACTTCCATATCGTTCGAGCGAGGATACCACCAAGAATACCAACAACAAAGGGTACCAAAAGCAGTATCCAAGACCTTTGGCTATATCCACCAGCTGGTTCGTACCTGAGTAGAAATCCTTAAGATAGATTGGAGAAGAAGAAGAAACCAAGTATGAATAAAGTGGCTCTGAATACTTTCAAACCAGAGAATATCAAGAGAGCACCAATCAATATAGACAGAATTGAGAAAATCAATTCCCACGGTCCCTCCAAGAAACGGACATTGTCACCATCAATTTCGACCGCCAAAGCTGCGGCAGTAGAGGATAAAGTAAGCAATTTGAACATTAGATGGGAGGAAACATTCGAATCAAGTTCATTTTATATGGTGGTTGTATGGTGAAAGTGGGCTTGTTAGGCTGTAAAGAAATGTAATCCGTTGATGGTAAATCATGCAATTGAGATCTTTTTTAGATCAAATACTTGACTAAAAATACCGTAAATGATGCTGGTTCGTTGTGAAAGATCCACATTCAATGCAATCGTTAATTGTGTGATTATGGACTCCATTTCATTGTAAATTCAATTAGAGTCCATCGTCTACACTAACTTACCGTTAAACCCGTTGTTTCACTTGTCCCAATCTTTCAAGGTTGAGTGATTTTGATACACATCACCTCGATGTATGTCAACAATAGCCGTACACATCAACGATACATGTCAACAAAAATAAAGAACATAATAGTTAACAATCAAATAAGCTCAAAAGAGATCCTTTGAATAACATCACATTGACCTTGTTTTGGGAAAATTATCAAGGAAATCTTGTCCGAATACAGAGTTTTCAGATGACTAAAGTTCAACTAGAGAGCCATGATGACTTACAATATTTGCTACAAGAATTTAAATATGCAACTAATCAGTCACTTCAGCATCATGGAAATACTCTCAGTGCTGCAGCATATCAGGAGGTTGAAAAACGATTGAACAAGGTAATCAACCTTCAACTCTAGTCTTCTTCTTTTCCTTTCAATTGATGCTGTAGAGTTTTGATTATTTAGTGGGTTGAAACTATATTTGAGCTGGCCGGAGAAAACGTAGAGATCAATGGATTACCATACACAAGTGATTTACCCCATCAGACAGGTACTATCACAATACTGAAAGTTTAGGTTCAAAATCATATTGTATTAACATACCAGGTTTTTAAAGATTTGGATTTTAAGACATAGGTGAGCAATTATTCAAAACCTTCGAAACTGATTATTCAAACATCAACACAAATGATACAGGATTTGCCTAATTTTCATATAGAGTATGAACCATTAGATGAAAGTTTACGGTCTGAAATCGATTCATTGCAATGTGAAATACAAGATTTAGTTGTTTCAGTCACTCAAACGCGAAAGTCCATTCCCACTTCTGTTCATAAGATATTAACCAATACAGTCTCCCAAACTACCCAAATGATTGAAGAGAGTGTAATCCACATTGGTAATACCGATAATTTAATATTATTAGACGATACTGTTGATGATGCAGTTGTAATCGAGGACTTTAATATAGCCGATTATCAAGATCTATGCTTCAAACAATCAGATTTGGTATCTGTAAGCTTCGATTGTATTCTTAAATGGTAGAAAATCCCTGTAGTTCAAGCAAGAGTGAACCAAGTTGAATCATTATTGGAGGAGCTCGACATTCCATCAAGCTCAGCTAATAAACCACATGATAGAAGAAAAAGTTCTATCGGATTAATCCCTAAATCGGTTACACCTAGAAAAGCAACTGTGGAACTGTTGAAACGTCTACAAAGTTAATTCAAGTTCAACGTTACGCTCTATTAATAAGATGTTAAACAAACTTTTAATAAAATAGGTTTATTTTTAAATGATTATTGAAGAATATATTTACAGAATAGTATTATATATATTTTGATAGCGCTGATATCAATGTCAAATATCAAGGCATCCTCTATAAATGGCAAGTAAACTGGTGTGAACTAGTATCATTTGAGAACATCACACAGGCAGACTTCGAGTATTAGGAGATCCAAGTCGATTACGAAGTTGTGAGTTTAACCTAATCAATCTCCAACGAAAAGAAGTTCTTAATTCATTTAATTGGTTTGGAGATCCATCGAATATCTGGCTTTGATTCATACCAGATAAGATTCCAGATAAGTATCCTGACAAGTTGATTTCGAATATTTTAATGGTTGCTAATTCATCATCTATTTCATCATTTAAATGAATCGCATTAATGTTGTTTGTATATTGTTTGATGTATAATAGATTTTGAGTTTCCGTATTTACATCCAAAACCGAGAGAGTCAAGTTCCTAATTAATTGTAAGAAAACGATGAATAGATCATATAAAATCAAAAAGAATCTTTTTGGTTTTGAATCTAAAATCAAATCAAAATGGAATGAAATTACCTTGAGTGATAAAATCTAAGATGATTGGTGTACCAAATGTTAAATTTAAATGTCTTATAATAAAGTATAGATTCAATAGTATCAATAGAATAGAAACTGAACGTAATGATTGAGAT
>JADGIX010000137.1:0-35671 GCA_027595885.1 Globomyces sp. JEL0801
ATTGATGCTGAAGATTTAGCTGCAGATATTGAAGATGGTTTAGTAGCTTAAAGTCAACACAGTTGACAACTTGTAATAAATTCAATGTGCAGATGTGAATTTCTTTGAATACCATTTTTTGAGTATGATAAACTTGAAGTATCCATATAAAATTTAGCTATTTTCGAGCAAGAAATGCTAGGCAGATGACAACAATATTGGGAGCAATCCACTCCCGATTGAACCCTTCGTTGATTTGGGGTTCAGTTCTTCAGATTTTATACGTCCAGGACTTATTTTGAGGGTTAAATCGTTCGCATTAAGCAATTCACTAGCATTCATATTCCTAAAAATGTGGGTAAAGAAACGGCAAAGTTTGTATACTGCCGAAGTTAGATCACATCTAAGAGCTAACTAGTATAAGTATATAGTACACTGAAAGGTACGAGTTTTCTTGATAGACATTTTCTGGTTCAAGTGAATTCGGACCCAAATGAAAGCACGGATTTCTTTAAATGAAACTCGTAAGGAATCAATGATCGAATTTTAAGAATTGCTCTCAACGCTAAAATCATAAGCATACATGGTGATGTTCTTCAACATAAATGGGGAGAAGGTGTGACACGCTATCACTTTAGAATTCAGTGATTCTTTTGTTCTTTTCAATCTTCCATTATCTCAATCAGTATTGAAAAACAAGAATTCCACCTATACACTTCTTTATTTATCTTGTGATGTCCGAATTAATACAGTCACGAAGCTAGATAGTGGAGCACTTTACATGTGGTATTCTCACAATCCAACCATCCAATTTCTGAAAAGTTAAGCCCCCAATGAATTGTAAAGTATTGACAGTCTGTTACTCATGCCAGAAATCTTTAAGCATGTAGGATGTAACCTTAAGCCATATGCAGTTCTGACTAATTTAAACGTGTCCAGTTGGTGATTTGCCTTAAAGTATATGTTTTCGCTATGAAGATTTGTTTTTAGTGATTGCACAGTTTTTTGTGGTAGTCGTAACTTGTACTTAATAATGTTGAATTAAGCTACAATGTGAAATTTTTCACGTAGAAACTACAGTTAGCGAACAGTACAATACTTTAGATTCAAAACGGACAACTCTTGGGTTTAAAATGAACCGGGACTGGGTTTACCGTGACAGCAGCAGCCCAAAGTTCAGGCTGTTGGAAAAGGGGCTCATTCAATCTAACCTATTTGGACACATTTTGGTTTAATGGTAGCACAATTATGTTCCGTGTGTCCATGTATATCAAAGTCTTCATTTTGTTTGAACACACATTATCAAAGATTTGATACTTTCCAGTTAAATTTGACACGATTTCCAAACAATTTGATATCATGGGGTTCGGCCAATGTTTCCAAATTGAAATCCATATTGGCCACAATACCTGGCATAAATCTCGCATCCAGGCTTGATTTGAAGGCTCTTGTAGCGGCGACCAGAGACCTTTGTATAAATATACTTTCATCACGCTACAGTATCAAACAAATCAAAAATGTATTTTTATAATTATATACTCTTATCAACTATTGCTACTACCGTAACTGCTCACGGGTTCTTGAGTGCTCCATCAGGTCTTAATGGACAAAAAGCTACCAAGGTGAACGTTGCTGGTGAACCTTGTGGGAAAGTGCAGGGAACTTTTCCACCTAATGCTGCTGATCTAGCCGCAACTACAGTTACATTAAAGCCTGGTGATAAAACTGCTAAAATTCAATACATTATTCAAAATGGTGATGGGGCTGGTCCCGTAAACATCCAATTTGATCCTTCCGGTACTGGTGACTTTTCCACTATTCAAAACGCTACAATTTCTCAACAAGTCCCTGGGGTTAAGGGGATCTTGAAGGGAGCTCGAAGAGATGCAGCTGATGTGATCTTTGAAGTTCCTGCTAATCTCAACTGTCCAAATGGTTGTTTGATGCGTATTTCTCAAGCTGATCGTCAATTCGGTGCCTGTGCCATTATCAAAACTGGAGCTGAAACTGCTATCCCTCTTCCAGAACCTGTTAAAGGTGCCAAGAAACAAGGGAAAGTAGGAAAGGCTGCCAAAAAGGGCAATCAAGCCAAAGGCAACGCCAAAAACGGAAAGGGAAATCAAGGTCGAGCAAAGGGAAAAGGAAAAGGTAAAGGAAAGAAAGCAAAGAAAGCAAAGAAGGGAAAGAAAGGTAAAAATGGAAAGAAGGGAAGTAACGGAAAGAAAGGAAAGAACGCAAAGGAAGCTAAAGGCCAAGGAAACAATACCCAAGCTCAACCAAACGCGGTCAATGTGAATAATGATCAAGCAAATGCTGCCAATGCAAACAATCAACCAGCTGTTAATGCAAATGAAGCCGTAAAAGACCAAGCTGTTGCAAATGAAGTTGACAAAAATCAAGCCGCCAATCAGAATGTTGTGGAAGCTGGAAATGGTGCTGTCGAGGCAGCTGCAGATGGAAACACAAATAATACCGCCAACGTTGCTGAAGATAATGAAAACACTGGTGTAAAAAATCTTGCTGCATCTAATGGTAATGGAAATGCGAACAACGCGGCTGCCAAGCAACCTTGCCCAACAAAAGTGAACAAAAGAAATCAGTTAGCCAAGCGCAGTATCGCTCGTCGAGAACAAGACATTGATGCTGAAGATTTGGCTGCAGATATTGAAGATGGTTTGGTGAATCTTGTTTAATGTTACTTTGTAAACACACAGATACAATTGTTTTCAATAAATTCAATATGTAAATGTAATTTTCTTTGTATTCCAAATTTAACTGATAAGTGTGTAAGATTCTTAGTTTTTAGTCATATAGTTAACTCCAATCAGCACATCTCTCTTATCTTTGAATCAATGCGGACCGTAATATAATATCATAGACTGACAGAAGTATAGAGCAATATTGACTTTTTTTTATCCTAATACCACAAACTACAGAGTTCTGTGACTGAACACAAAGAAGCAAAAAAAAAACAAGAGAAAATTGAAACAACAAACAACAATACGACAAGGAATATAAAAACCGAACCGAACCAAGCTAAGCATTAACGAGCAGTAAATAAGCGCGGTGCTGAGCAGCAATCACCCAGGACCCGACTATACACGCTAGAAAGTCACTCCACCCGCCCGTGTCAAGCCTCTTTCACTTTCCAATTAACTTACTCGGATGCATTTGCATTCTAATAATACACACAAACTACAGGTCAAGGTCGGAACTGACTTGCATAATTTACAGCTGATTAACCCAAATGACGAAGCGAACCCCTTCCTAATTGATTCAGTGCATTTTAAAGGTGAGTTTATCTACTGCTTTTTTGTTATTACAGACCTCTTGACATCCAGAATCTTATCTCTTTGGTCGATTGTCTAATTAATGTAGGGTTTGTAATGGTTCGTATCAAGGATTTCAATGGAATTGTTCCAAAAGGATGCGAGTTAAAATCATGTAATACATATTTCCACAACAAGAAGCATGTTTACTCGCTGGTAATCCAGGGTTCTTTTACCGATACTTACACTGTGGATGATATATTGGTCGCCAGTATGTTTTAATTCTTAATTGTAGGTGAATTTGTAACAACATCGCAAGCATATCTAACCTTAGGAACGTCCTATCAATGTTCCTCATTTTATCGTTAAATTTTGGAATATGGTTGCACCACACTCCATGACAGACTTGGCTGGAATTAAACCTTTTGTTCGTTCTTTCGCTCTGTCAGCCTCCAGCATTATAAATATTTCCGCATCAAAGCTATTAGAGTTTTCCAAGCACATACAGGAAGATATCAATGCTATATTACCATCAAACTTACAGATAAAGAAAAACAGACATTCATTTTGGGAAACCGAGGAAGTAATCTAATATTATATATTGATGGTTAGGGACATTTAGTTGCAGCGAGGAGGAAACTATTCGTATTGGAAGAGAATCGTAAACAGGCTGTTATAAAACCGGATAGCACCATTTGTAAATCACTTTAATATTGATACCAAATTAGGTTTAGAAACATTCAATAGCTTTTTTGATCCGAATACTTTCAAAGTTCGAATACCTTTAGGACTGGATATAGATTTACATCATATTTTGGATTACCAACCATTACGCTTCCATTTGAAAACAAAGGATGATAGCAAGCACTTTGCTCTGGTGGAATTAAGTCTAGTGCCTGAGGTCTCTACTGACTGATGGATTTTAGATATATCATCGTGCATTTAATCTCATTAATATAAATTGTTCGTATAATTCTTTTTGTTTCTCATCGTCAATGTCCTTCGGTGTTTTGTCATTGGTATCGAATTGGTTTTTGTCCGACCAATAGATTTGTTCTCCCTTGAAAATGGAAATTGAAAGGCTAAAAGAATTACTAAAAATCAAAGGGTTTAATGCTGAAGATTCTCTGGACTGGACTATGGCAATGGAAGAGGAAGGCAAATTCGTTCGACATTTGGCTGATGCAATATATAATCTACAACCTATATCTGAACTCTCAGTACAACTGTAACCTACTCTATACTCTTATATTTGATCAGTTTAAAGGAACTTGATAGAGAAGGTTTTGATTGGACTAAGTGTATGATCCCAAATGAGGGTGGACAAATATTAGATGATTGGGATGAAGAGAAGTGCATAAAGGAGATAGAAGAAATGGAAGGAATGTTAAAATTGCAGATACATAGAGAGGAAATGATCAGGTAAATTCAACTGAATCGCCAACATTACTGCATTAGAGTGGAATTACAAGATTTGGATACCCAAGAATGCCATATTGCAAAATCTATCAATATAAAAAAGCAACTTCAAAAAGATTTAGATTTCGATATCCAGTCACTGTACAACATGGTAAAAGATATATTTAACATTTATGTTAGTTATATAAAGAAACGTCAGATTCGTTAAACATTGGTGAAATAATCAATAAGCTACATTGCATTGAAGAAACAGATCCAGAATTTTTTACATCATGTATTGTGAATTGCCTAACTGGATGTTTCTAGTCTCCTTTATTTTTCAAAATCGAACCTTGACAGATCAATTTGTAAATATTCACTCTGGATATGTTGATGAATTGAAAAATCTATTGAATCGTTTTGATGTATGCTTTACTTGACTTACTTTTAGACCACACTGTCAAAGACACAATTTCACTTACCATGTGAAACAATTGATGAAATAGATAGACTTCGAGAAGCGTAAGCGATATTTTGAATTGATTATAGCTACTCGGGTTTAGAATACAAAGCGCTAGAGTTAGACATACAATGTCATTATTACGAATTGCTTACAAAAGCGTTAAAGGAACAGCAAAAGCATATGCTTCAAGGTGATAAAGTGGATTCCGATCCAACTGTACCAATCGAATTGAATCACGATTTGTTCGTTGATTCTTTCAATCCTTTTCTTCGTGAATGCAAACCATTACTGGATGATTTAGTTCTACACAAGATCACATCACCAATTTACTCAGAAATATACCAATATCAAATCAATAGCCAATCGCAGTTGCTTCAGTGCATAAACGAAGTTAACATCTATTTTTCTTAAACTTACAGATCATTGATGCATCTCTAGATTTTGTAACGACACTTCAATATCGCTCTATATGTGCTACCAAAGATGCTGAACTTATTTCAAGCCAAATAGATTCAATACATCCTCTATTGGTTGAGTTGGATAAGCATTCAAACTATTGGAAAGGGCTATCAGTATTCTAAGATCATTAATTGTAGAATATTATGGCTAAATATCCCAAAACATCTGATGCAACCCAATACATGGACGGCACTAATTTACTCATTCAAGAATTGGAAGCACTCTTCGAAGGTTTTTGCGCCGGCATTAACTAGCAGGACAATTTCAATATGGAATGTATCATTCTGACCCATTTCTGAATAGGGTTAAACAATTTAAAGAAAATGGCGTGGAATTAGATAACACTCAGAAAATTCTGATAAAATCGTTGTATCTATCTACCAATAACATGTATGTATGAAATGAAAATGGTTATTCTAGGAACCAAAACGTACAGAAACTATTAGATACCATACATACATTCTCAGTCAGCAGACATCATCTTAGTGCACCCAAACCGATATTAGACTCCGTGTCTGATATTGAATCTCAAATAACTGATTTACATCCTCGTGTCAAGTACCTTTCTGCAATGGGTAATTGATTTTGATTAATGATTATAGTAAATGAGTTAGTAAACCAATCGGATGACTGATTTAATAAATAAAATTCAACTAAATATGATTAATTTACCCTAAACAGACACTAAATATTTGGATTTAAATGGATGATGATAACTATTAAGATTCACATGATAGGTTTAAAAAGGAAAAGAATTCATTGAGAAAACTCTAACTACTGTACAACCGCAGACTTCCCGACGGATGCAGTGTTTTTTGAAGAAACTTTCTTGGACAAGACTCGTTTCTAATCGTTAATGTAAAAATATCATTACTGGCAAAATATACTTTCCAAGGAAAAGGACACTTGTGATCATTCCTGCAAGTCCAAACGCAATATTCGGAACATCACTGTGTCGATTCATCAATTTCACATCATATACGTTTGGAGAAGGAAAGGGCGATTTAAGATAAGCCATGTCTACCTGTCTAGCATTATTGAAACCACCCCAAGCCAAATAAGCCATCATCATCACTTCAACACCAATACAACGTACCAATACAAACGATACTTTATCAAAGAACCCAGTATCTTCAGAATTACTTACAGATGATCGTACAGTCTGGTATAAAAAAAATGCTCGGATCAAGTCGAAAAAAGATGGAATAAGAAGAATCGTGAAGAGAAACTGAAAGCATGACATGATAACGAACCTAGCAAAAAATAATCGTAAAGGTTCGGTTGCAAGCACAAAACCTACAATAACATACACTGAAACGGTAACCAAGGTAGCAACTACTATAGAAGTAAGAAGAACTCGACTATGACTCTGGAGATATCCCTTGACAGTTCTGGCCAAAGATTTTCCCTGGCCTAATAATGATTCAAAACTAATCCAATAGTTTAAGAACATGCAAAAGTAAGAGAAAGTAGTTGCTAAAGCTCCATTCATATATAGTGTTATTGGTGTGGCCAATTTAACCTTTCCAACTGCAAAAGAATCACCATTGTTTACCGATACTGCTGCAACATAAGTACACCATACGTGGGAGAAATGAAACATCATCAAAGAACTACACGCAATGACTCCAATTTTGAAGCTTTCCGTTTTCTTCGTCTCCTTCTTACAGTATATGAAATCCACAAGAAGAGCGACCATTATGAACACGATTGAGACTGAATGTGTTCCAATCTGGATATAATCCATCCCAATTAATGCTCCCATTACAAAAAACGAAGAAATCGATAAAGAATGACGCGATAAGTCACGCAAGAAACCATTGAGTTTTGATTTGTATGTTGAAAATTAGAGGATCCGAACTCAAGTTTTCAATCATATTAGATGATTTTAGTAACTAAAAAAATCGAGGGATGAGGTCTGTCAAAGGTGAACTATGAACTTGTAGAAAAATCAGTCACACATTATAAACATTCCATGGTATTTTAATTCACGGATGCTATAGAGTTTTTTATACTGCCACTCCATTCTTAGTTGTTTTCCGATAGGGTTAATCTTTTATGGGTGTCCATAAACAAATACCAAAACTTTTAAAAAACTATTCTGTTAAAATAAACAATGTAAATAATATTGAATCAAAAAACATTCTAATTCGAAGGTGTATTGTCAAAGTAGGTCTTGAATTTTTGTAGTAATATGTCCATTCTCTCCTCGTTTTTATCAAATTTCTGATTAGACAAGTTAACCAAAAGTTCAATATAACTAGGCGATACAATCATATATATAGTATCAGTATCTTTCTGATAATAACCAATTGGTGCATCCAACTTTAATGAACTTTTGATCTGTAACATACATTGTTTCTTTCCATTCACCAAAGCAGAGTATCGATATCCAGCATCAAAACAAACCTGTAACAAACTTGTTGCATTTTCTAATGATGCAGATATGTGTAAGATAAATGGTTCGAATTTAAAAGACACGAGAGGTAAGTTTTCTGGGATATCGCCATCATAAACTATATTTTGAGTAAATTTGATAGTTGGAACTCGTTCATGGGAGACAAATGCCCAAAACCCCTTTTCTGTACCCTTTTCAACAAATACTGATATTCTACCAGAGCATGAAGATGTAGTTTTATAGTCTTTCGTCGCATTTATCAATTCCATGAATGGAAAAATTAGAGGATCGATCGTTCCTTTTGGAGACTTGTCCACATCCACTTCTACAGGATTCAATAACATTAAAAAAAGAAAAAAAATAAACGTCTTCAAGTTGAAGGTTGGAAACTGAGGTATTCAAACACTTTATGCCAAACACCATTCACAGCGGCTCCACGATGGAAGGCTTTAATTAGAATAGGTAACTTTTCCGTTATCATCCGGTAGCGTTTTCTTGCGCATTTATAATTAGTGCATGAAGGAAGCACATGTCTAATGGGAATGAGTCTGGGAGAGTGTAACAACACCAGCTAAACTTGAAAAAGAAATTACTGACATTCAAATTCCTGGTACAAACCCTCTGACTACACAGCACGTATCTTGGGACTGGATTCGTAGATTGATGAAATGAATTAAAAAATGAAGATGCTTAATATGGATGAATTAAAAAATATCCGTCTATTCATCCACTATCTTCAAAAAGATGTATTTATCCATGAAAATTCCACGGACTACCACTGTAAATGATTCAAAGTAGCTTGCTTACAAGACATCACTAGCTAATGATCCCTTAAATGACGTGGAGTTCCTTTATTACTCCTTGACCGTAAAATCGATCTAATTTGTGAATTGTAACCGCACTCAATAAATGGCTGAAGACTCACCTGACATTTTGGTTAGTTATACAGGATGTGGCTAGAACAGGGTCTGATTATACTACTGATCCCTTACGTTCATTCATAACTATAATGAAATGCTTTGAATTACCGTGAAATTTCTTTTCTTTAATTGCGTTGTACTTGCTAGTGAAGCAGGGTGTTTCTGTTTTTTTTTTGCTTCCCAAAGTACCTGGTGCCACGTTACACACCAGCGGAATGATGGTAATTTATGTGGTCGCATGAGCAGATCAAAGATATCAACATCAGAGCTATTGCTATTCCCACTCTCATATATCCTTAGAGGGTACACGAAAGGATCAACGAAGTATATAGCACTAGTGGCGAACTTATCCAGGCTATGATCAATTAAAGCTGAACACAGGTGAACACATATCAAAGAGCGCATGCATCTCTTTGGCCTAATTGGGATGACCCCTTTGAGATCGAGAGTATAAAAAGAGTCAATCAAACTCCGGTCTATCAACCAATAGAAAGAAAATGTATACAAGTATCGTCGCACTTCTCTTTGCCTTATCCACTGCTGCCCCAAGTCCTGCTGCTTCTTTTGACCAAGTCAAGCAAGTTTTTCCAACCTATATGGCCTACTCATCCACTGTTTGTAAGTTTCATCAAGATCTTTAATTTTCATAGATTGCCAAAATCTTTTTGATGATGAATTAGACTTTGACTGTGGCCATAAATGTGAAGTAGCTCAAATAAAGAACTCCAAATTGGCTCTCGCTCAATATGACAAGAAATCTACAAACGCTGGTTACGTTGCCCACAACCCAGATCTGAAGACTATTGTTGTTGTATTCAGAGGAACAGCTACCGTTCAGAGTGTTATTACTGACTTGAAGCTCTGGAAATGTAATACCAGTTGGAAAAACGTGCAAAACGCAAAATTGCACTTTGGGTTTTTAGAAGCATTCAATAAAATCAAAAGCCCTTTGTTGGCCAAAGCATTAGAGTTGGCTAGTGATCCGCAATACAAGGATTATCAAATCAACTTTACTGGTCATTCCTTGGGTAATCTAAACCGTGTTTCTAAACGATAGGTGGTGCTCTAGCGCTTTTGGCTGCAACAGACTTCTATGAAGCTAACCCACAATACGCAGATCGTATTTCACTCTTCAGTTACGGTCAACCAAGAGTTGGTAACAAAGAATTTGCAAGATACATCAACAAATTACCGTTTGCTAGTCGTATCTATAGAATTGCTAGAAGAGGTGATCCAGGTAAACTGCAAGTCAAACTTAACCATACTTAGTTCCTCATTTGCCTTTTTCATCAATGGGTTTTGAACATACAACTAATCACATTTCACTCTTGGGCAACAATGTTGATGCTGTACAGTGTGCTAGTGATTTCCCAGAGACTGGAGAATCCTCCGAGTGTATGAATGATTTCTGGGAAACCAATCCACTCCGTCATTTGATTTACTACGAATCAATGTCAAATCCATTCAATTGTTGGTATTAGTTTAAAGTTGCAAATATATGTTCAAAATTGCTTTTTCATAATTTAATATTGCATGGTAATAATGAGCTACACAACCAACTTATATGAACAACTTCAGAACGGATGTAAAATATGTACGTGATATATTACGCATCCTAACTTTGCAACTAACCGATAAAAGAGTCAAATTGTGGTGTATGCTGAGGTGATGGTACACTAGGAGGTAATGGACGGGAAGGAGGTAGCAATGCTGGTGGTAATCCATGAGAAAGTGACGGAAAGTGTTGTAATTCATCTTCAATAGCCTTTAAATGTTGATTCTTCTCTTCCTGTAAATCTTTGATTTGTCCCTCTAATTGATTCCTATTGACATCATTGTTGTCAGTTAATTTCAAGTTGATATCACTGATTGATTGCTCAATTCGTTCGATCGCTTCGAGACTTAGAAGAACTAGAGCAGGAAGTTTCATACTTTTCAGTAGTTGATAGATAAGATAGTCTTTACTCTTGGTTTAAAACTTGACTTAGTTTGGAGAAAAAATTACATGGCCACGTTAACCAATCTATCGAATAGATCGTATCAAAATGTGACACATCACCATTTAATGGGTCCCTCCAGAATAATGGAGCTGCCCATAATGTTCAGTTGCAAAAATACATTAGACTGCAGTACCAAACAACCAATGAATCTTCAGTTATTGGATCATTTTCTTTAAAGCAGTATTGAATAGTTGTAGTTTTTATCTTATGATCTTTCTTTGGTGGTCAAAGCGGGTCAAATAAACACTTGGTGAAAAGCGAAAATCGAAGCGAAAAAGCAAAAGCAGAAAAGCATCAAACATGTGAGATGGACACCTATAAAAAGAACAAGTAAATAACATTAAATCATCTCATCAAATGACAGTCTATGAAAAGTGTCTTAACAACTATGAACGTGCCCAACATCATTTAGATCGGGCCTACAACAAATTGGAGCATGCCCAAAGATCTTACGATCACACTAACAGCTTGGCTCAGAAAGCTCAACGCGATCTCGAACGAGCAAAGAGGGAAGTCGACCGTTGTGTCTCTGATTTAGAAGAAGCCAAATTGGACTTGAAAAATTCTGCTGATGAAAGATCAAACAAAAATAACTTCAAGTTCAAATACAAGTTTGATGATTCACCTGGTCCAGCTACAGAAATAGATATTGATTTTGACAAGTTTACCAATCAATTTCATACTGAATTTGAAAAAGCAAAAACAGAATTTGAAAATGCTTTCAAATCAAAGAAACCTCATGGTAAACCAAAGCATCATTCAACCAAACCAAAAAAGATGAAGGTTATGTATAAATTTGACGATAAACCTGGTGATCCACAACAGTTCGATATTGATTTCAATGATTGGTCTGCTAATATTCAAACTTTGGTAGAAACTTTTGGTAGCTTATTCCAAACTAATTCGGATGATTGTCGTTCGTCTAAAGGAAAAGCTACGCAAAAACCAAACACTGAACAAAAAGGTCAAACTATGGAAACAACAGAAAATGTGGGTCAAACTATGGAAACAGGAAAGAACGATGTCCCATCTAAAGAGGCAGTCGATAATTCAACACCTGAACAAAAACCTGATTCATCTACCCCAGCAACTAGTCCTGTGCCTGAAGAATCTGAAACTACACCTGTAGATTTTGAAATAGTGGAACACGTAACACAACCTTCCAATGAAACTCAGACTCCAGAAGTATTACCGAACTATACATTAACCAATGAGCAAACAGAACAATCTCAGAACCTCATTCTCGAATTCCAGCGCCAGATGTTGGAGTTCCAACAACAAATGAAAGACCATCAAGAACAAATGAAACAGTTTCAACAGGATTTCAAGAATCAAAGCAAATCCACCTGATAAGTTTTAATACTGATTGATGTGAATAAACTTTATTGTGAACAATTTTGTATCTAAACCGTTGAAAATAAGTATGTTTCTGTTTTACTTTTCATCCAGATCTTGTGGTTTTTGGTCGGTCACATTATTGGTAACAGCTGGTAAACCTAATTGCGAACCACTTTGCATTTGATCGCTGATAATATTCTTCAAGAATATTCCATATGATAGGTTACATTTGACTCTCATCACCAGAGTGGTAGCTATAACAGCACTATCGAACAAAATAGAGATTCCTGATGCAATAATAACTTTCAACGCGACGTCAAACAAAAGTAATAACCAAATAATGATATACTCGAATAGCATTAGCTTTGCTGTTGCAGACTTTTTCATTTTGGTTTTTGTTGACTTTTCCAGATTTAATTCATGAAAGATTTTTGCCAATAATTTAAAATCAGTAACCACTGCCAGAGCTTCGGTAACCAGTATAAATCCAATATTGATGGGTTTGAAATAAAGTGCATTGTAACTTGATCTATTTAAGAATAAATTTTTGGGAACCGCTTCAATGATACAAAAGTACACTGGAATCAATGTGAAAAACGGAATCAGATAAAGTGCCATAGAATATCTACTTAAGAATTTGAAAACTCTTGATTTTGGGTAAGCAAAATATAATCTTTCGATAGTGTTGTGATTAATAATCACCAACCCATACTGATTTGCAACAAAAATGATAACTGTCGTAAGATTACTTACTTGTGCCGGTTGGCCAATAGAGTTGATTGGATATGCAAAAATTGCAGCTATAGATAGTACGAAAAGTAAGAGATTGAGAACAGTTTGACGACTAGAATCTTTCTTCAAACTGAAAACCAATCCATGGGTTACAAGATTTTGTGAAGTAATAGCAAAGTTGATTCCGGAAAATGTACAACCTCCAGCGAGGGTCAGTGCCGGTAACGCTGAAATGGACATTAAGAAATGAGAAAACACGTAATAGTTTGTCACACTGTATTGATGAGAAAACGATCGAACTTTGTTCAATATTGAAAACATGAAGTCAGTTAGATTTTCTTGAATTTTCAAAAGTGTCGGTTTTTATAGGAAATAAAGGGTATAGCCAGTGCCTCGGTTTCTGTGATTCGTTGAAAAATAATGTAGATGTATCTAATACGAGTTTCCTGACATATTTGATGGTCTGAATATTGATAATTCCCAAATAGTATTTCTAGAATTTTTCATATGCTCTACCTAAAACTGTATCTGGTCTTAATTTACCCACATGACGTTAATTTTCCATTTAAACTACAACAATTTTATTTTAGAACATTAGAAGGAGGCAAAAGTGAATAGCGAAAACAGCATCGTATGAGCTCTGAACTAGTAAACAGTCCCGTCCGAGAGAGAATATGCAAACCAAAGGAATTCCGAAGAAGCAACACATCAGCAAGTAACCGTAGATCAACTTCGTAAAATGATTCGGTCATTATTTGAAACATATGAGAGATACAATCAAATGGTAGTATGCATTGTAGCAGAAGTATTTTAGACCGATTTTTGATTAGGGAAATGGCATTCTGAGTTTTCCTTGTTCGTTTATCGAGAACAGTATTCCAAGCTGGAACTCGATCTGAATACTGAAAACTAATACCAAACAGCATGGAAAGCAATGCTGGATGTGGGTTATAGTTCGAGAGCAAGTATGGTAGATTAATATCTGAAAATGTACAGTTGAACACAGTGAGAGTTGTATTATACCTAAATCCTGTATCTAAGATTGATTTCATAGCATCAATAGAATGACAATCGCCAAAGGATAAGTTCGAAATTATTTTGTTTCTAGTTAAAAACATTCCTAATTGAATTGCTTGATTTTCCATAATTATCATTGATCGCTCAAAATGAAGCGATTCCAAATTAGTATTGTCTTGTATTTTAGCTAGCCAATTGAAAGAAAACGGCATGTTTGACTCCCCAATCCGTAACGTGATTAATGGTGTATTCTCGTTCAACAATTGCTCTAAAGAAGTCATTGCAGAGTCTGGAAAGCCGGTATTCGTTATATCCAAGATATTTAGTTTCTTATGTTCTTTTAGTGCTCCGAGAATAATTATCAAACTGTCTCCTATCATATTTCTAGAAATGTCCAAAGAACCAATGGAGGTATTAATCGACAAAAAGTGTCCTAATGCTTTTGCGCCTACAAGTTTCATACCAACATCAACTAATTGCAAAACTTTGAGTGTTTTCGTTGATTTGATCGCTGCCAGAAGACTAAATATTACCACATCTAAACACAATTAACTATTTCATAATACCTCCTAAATAATTTCCCGCAAAGCATAGGTTTCTTAAATGGTGTTGGGTCGGAAGTGAGCGAGATAAGGCAGTAATGGAGTCTCGATTCAGCAGGGGTGCTATAGCGCGACTGTGTAATGTGAATTCCGATAAGGAACCATCAGCAATTCCATTAATAATTAAATTAATTAATTTAGAATCCAGTACATTAGTTTCAGCGTATGATAAAGACACACTAGTCACCTTGTCCATTGCAGACTGTAAATACAAGGAGGCATCTTCTAAGGAAAGGCTGGGATTGAATTTGGAATTGTTTTGGAGAGAGTATTTCTTGATGTGCTTCAATATACTATACCAAGCTTGGTATTCAGGCAATAGTTGTAATTTCATGCAAAGAATATTAATTGTACGTCACCACCAACCGTGTCTTAAAAAATACAGATCACTAACAGTAGTGTATTTAGAATATCAATTGAATAAGGTAGAGGAATTAAATGTAATTTATCCTAGTGCGTTATTAATTTGTGGAGATGGATTATGCATTGACTTCTTAGTTCCAACGTGATTCTGATCGAGCCTCAGTCAGTGCGGAATTCATATAAAAAGCAATGAAATTCTTTGACTTTTATGATGCTTTTCTCAGTCTTAATTTCGCTTGTATTGGCAAAGAAGCATTTGGTTAACCAAGTGGATCTGTTTATGGATACTTCTATTCACCTGGGAAATACTCACTCTGCTACTCATGCTTCCCACCACGAAAAGATCTCTCCTTTTGTTTCCAGATCTACTAAAGTCACTACTACCTCTACTGGAAAGAAACAGGAATGGAACGTTTTCACTCACTCTGCTTTCCCTAAATACTCTATTCGTACTAAGGAAGACTCTAAATTGTGCGATCCATCTGTCAAACAGGTACTAATTATAACTTTTAATCATAGATCACTGGTTACTTGGATGTTGATGATGAAAAACACTTCTTCTTTTGGTTCTTTGAATCAAAGTCAAAACCTAAAACTGATCCCCTAGTCTTATGGTTGAACGGTGGCCCTGGTTGCTCCAGTCTCACTGGACTACTAATGGAACATGGTCCTTGTCGTCCTACCGCTGGTGGTGCAGATACTGTACCTGACCCATCTTCATGGAATACCGATGCAAATATCATTTACTTGGATCAAGTAAGAATATTGATCATTTAATTTCTAGCCCGTAAATGTGGGATTCAGTTACTCTGAAGGATCTTCTCCAACTAACTCTGATGATGTCGGTGTAGATGTACATGCATTCCTTCAAGTCTTTGTTCAAGCTTACCCTAAATATGCTGCACTTCCTTTCCACGTTACTGGTGAATCATATGCTGGTCATTATATCCCTGCAATTGCCAAAGTCATTCTAGATGCCAATAGTTTGATGAAAAATGACAAAACCCCTAAATTACTTTCTGATGAAGGTATTGGGTTCATCAACTTGACTTCTATTGCGATTGGAAATGGTTTAACTGATCCGCTTACCCAATATGAGTACTACCCAGACATGGCTTGTGATACCAAATATGGACCAATTTTGCCAGAAGAAACTTGTGATGAAATGCGTGGAAAGTACAACACTTGTAAATCTTTAATCAGTGCTTGTTACCAATACAAAACTCCATTCACATGTGTGTAAGTGTCAATATTAGTTAATTTCTAGACCTGGTTCCTTCTATTGTAACTCAGCAATGATTCAACCTTTCCAATCCACTGGTTTGAATATCTACGATATCCGAAAGAAATGTGACCCATCCAATCCTCTCTGTTACGATATTTTGAATGATATTGAAGCTTATCTAAACCGCGCCGATGTTCAAGAAGAATTAGGGGTTGATGTTCAATATGAAGGATGCAAGCGTAATATCAACATGAACTTTTTATTGGCTGGTGATTGGATGCACCCATACGTAGAGTATGTTCCATACATTCTCGAGTCTGGCGTGAAAGTATTGATCTATGCTGGTGATGCTGATTTTATCTGTAACCACATTGGAAACAAGGCATGGGTACTTGCATTAGAATGGGAAGGACAAGAAGCTTTCAATGCTGCTGAAGACTGGAAATGGACCTCGAAGATCACCAAACGCGAAGCAGGTGAATTCCGTATGGCTGGTAACTTGGCTTACTTGCGTGTTTACGAGGCTGGACATATGGTTCCTTATGATCAAGTAAGGTTTTTTATTATTAATTGTAGCCTGAACATTCTTTGGAATTCTTTAGCATGTGGATCCATGGACATAAGAAATGATTTGTTTAGGAATAAAGTTTCTTCAGTAAATACTTTAAATAATTTGGTTGCATTGAATTTATGAAACCAAAATGAGATAACATTACTAGCAGAATAGTGAGCAACATGAAGTACAAGAACTACATTCTCAATACTGCAATAATCAAACTATTGGTGACGAATACTTTTCTAAACTAATTATATTGAATTAAACCTGAACTGAACCAGATTGAATTGGATCAATGGTATTCCAGTTATGAGCCATGTCAGTAACTCCTGAGGGATCTTTAGAGGCATCAGGATTGGAACATTGAAGGTGTGACAAAAGTACTTGCCCATACTGCAAAATGAACTTGGACCGTAAAGCAAGTGTAGTAATAGTAACAGCACTATCAAATAATAAGGGAATTCCATTAGCAATCAGTATTTTGATGAAAATGTCCAATAGCAACACGATCCAAATCACAATATAATCTAACCAAATATTTCCTGATTTGTATATTGCCAAGGATGACTTAAAATCGATCAACTGGTTAGAGGTTGAATTAGAAGTTTCTTCATCATTTGGTTGAGATTGATTCACACACGTCAACAAATACAAGTCAATAAAAGACGCCAACAATTCTGTTGCTATCACCAAAAAGATATTTAAAGGTTTAAAATAAAACCTGTTAAATTTTGATTTGTTTAAAGGTAGACCTTTGGGTATAGTTTCAATGGCAGCCAAGTAAATTGGTATCAATGTGATAATTGGTATCAGGTATAAGATTGGCCAAAATGCATACAATTTTCTGAATGTACTGAGGTGAGATTGAGCTGCTCCCAATCTTGCAAACGAGTTATGATTGATGATAACCAGTCCATATTGAACGATAGTGAATACAATCAATGTGAAGATGTTTGAAACCACATTATTAACTGCTGAATAATTCAATAGATAGGAAAATATAGAGCATGTGGAAGCAAACAACAGAATCAATGATAAGAGTGTTTGTCGATGTTTATCATTCACAAGACTAATATGAAGTCCATGAGTGCGCAGTATACAAGAATTGATAAATACATTTAGACAACTGAAAGCAACTCCTGATATTGCAGTAATCAAATAAACTGTGCCTGTATTGTCCATTGAGCAATTTGAGTTGATAAATGTTGCTATATATAGAACTAAAGGTCCCGTCTCATAGGCTTCATCAACGTCACCCACATGTATGATTAATGTTTATAATTGTGTTTGGTAATGAACAGCAACCTAATCTTCCTCTAATTAATTATTTGCCATTCAAATACATTGAACTGGTACTTACACTGTTTTTCCAGTGTTTATCGTAAAGATATTATAGCATCCAGTTATTTAGTTTCAAATGGAGGCAGACCGAGCCTTCACACGCTTTTTGGTTGTGGGTTCAGAAACCTACAGATAGGTATATCCACTAAATTGAGTATCAACAAACCTTGGTTATGTGAAGTTAAGTTTAGAATTGTTAAGTTATTGACTGAAACTCTATTGAAATCCACTATTTTACCGCATTTCATTTGAACTTAGAGGAAAAAGTTTGTAATCAAAACTAACAATGAAATTCCTGACGTTGAATATGTATCTAAGACCACCATTCATTCAATCAAATGGCGGAGATTATAAATGGGAAAGGGTTGAGGAATTGTTGAAAGTATTAGCTGATTACGATGTTGTTGTTTTGCAGGAATGCTTTAAGGCCTTTTCATCAAGAGCTAATTATTTGATTCAAAGGGCTGCAGATATTGGACTGATTTATCATGCTGTCCCAATCAGTAATTGGTTGGATTTTCAAATCGATGGCGGATTTTTGGTTTTAAGTAGATATCCATTAGAAAATCAAGACTTTTGTAAATTCAAGAACAGTGCACACTCTGATAGGTATTCATAATCATTCGCTGACCTATTTTGTAGTTTAGCAGCGAAAGGGTGTTTTTACACTGAAATTATCATCAATAGTGTTCATCTACAGATATTCACGACCCATACTCAAGCGTCATACGATGATTTACAGGATCAAACTCCTGCATTGGAAGCCAGAAAAAGCCAATTTGAACAAATAGCCAAATTCATACAAGAAAAGAAAAAAGTCAATCAAGTATGTATTCTTGCTGGTGATTTTAACGTGGATGGTCTTCCTCAGACAAATGATAAGAGTCATTCAGATGAATATCAGAATATATACGACATTCTATCACATAATGCAGTAAATATTTCCTTTTTAATCTCTTTAGACATTTCAATGGAAAGACATTATTTTTGATAAACTGGGACATCACCCAATTACCACATCATCTATTCATAAATTACAACCCGACACATGTTCTAAATGTCTAGATTATGTTTTTATTCATAATGAATCGAGTAGATTTATTGTTGAAGATTGTCAAATACAGGAGTTTAAGGTTGACCAAAACCCAAAGGGAATCACCAATGTATCAGATCATTGTGGGGTTTCTTTTAACTTTAATATTCAAACATAATGTGAATCGAAACTTGTGCTAATATAATCTATCAATCTAAGTTTCGCGATTCATTTAATTGTACTGAATATACCTTAAGATCTACTAGTATTTAAAGTTCAAAAGTAATAATAAAGCTGATTTATTATAATAAGATAAGAACTGCACCAACAAATATAGTATGCGCTAGTGTATATGAACATGCCGCAGAATTCTTGTTTGTGGGACTTGGACTTGGTGTACTCTCGGTTTTCTTTGAAGCAACAGATGAACCATCAGATAAACCAGCAAAATTGGTGTTTTGGGCCATTCCAATCGCAGTTTGAGCAGCATACAATTGTTGTTCAGCAGCACTTAATCGCCCAGCATCTCCTGCAACCTTCGCAGCAGCGTACTCTCCTTGAGCAGCTAATAATCGTGGATTTGTGTCTTCACTTTGATTACTTATAGTCTGAGCGGCAGCTAATTCGGATTTAGCAGCTTTTAAGCGATATGGTTCGCCAGCAGCTTGCGCTGCGATGAACTCGTTTTCTGCTGCTGTCAACCGTTGAGCATTACCCAGTTTTTGACAACCAGCAATCAAATCTGTCAAGGTTTGAGCAGGTTTACCAGCAATTATCCCTTCGGTGTACGCTTTCATGTCACATTTTGCTTCTCGAACTGACAGCTCTCCAAAGGCAAGGGTAGCAAGGGACAGTATTTGAAGTTTCATTTTAATTTGGTAGGTTATCCACCTTCGATAGAATTGGTTTAATCTACGGATAAAGTGTTTCAACCTGTTTCAATCTCTGTTTAACAAAAACCACTCCAATGGGTAGCAATTTTCAATTCTTCCTATTAAATAAAGTAGTTTTTGCGATTTTAAGTACAAACGGAAGCTAAAACATTCTATTCCGAACCTTGTAACACAATATAATTTCAGGAACAAAACTAAAGGGATCCTCGGATAAAATACATGAGTATGAACGCCGGCTCAATTTCACAAATCTTTTTGGATCGTTGTAAAAATTCAAATTTAAAGAAAAGAAACTAAAAGCGGTCATTTTATTCTAACTCTCGATTATTTCACGGCTTTCCACACATATCTTTGAGGTAACCAAAGAACAGATTAGCTTGAGAAACATTTTCAGTTTGAAATTCCCAATGGCGACCGCCAATACTGCAAGTAATTTGGCTGATAGTGTCCCCTAATTGTTCCAAAACTGCATCTTCAATCTTCATCGACCTTAAATTCACACATGCTCCACCAACCTTTCTTTTAATCGTGTCTTATTTTACCTTATTTGACCCTGCTTCACTGGACAGTGCTAGTAATCCAGTCACCGTGTGGAAGTAGAACGTTGCTCGCTTCCATGGTGTAGTAGCAGCCCAGAAAGATCCTGAGCAATTCTTGTGCAACCCTCCAAAAGAAATCATATCCCCAACTGGCTTAGCCTCCGATCCATTATTCGAAACACTACTGGCAACGGTTTTCTTTACAGTCTTAATTTGACTACCGATTCCACTCCTTCCTTTGGAAGCCGCAGCAGACCCGCCACCAGCCAATACATCTTCCTTCTCATCATCATCTGCCTTCAATAACTTGGAAAAGATCAAGATCCCAATCACAGCGGCCACCGAGAAATTAATGGCCACAGAACGCACAATGTATGGCACCGATACTGACGTCTCCCCAAGGAAAGGGACTGCAATCAAGATCAGAAATGAAACCGCAAACGTGTACATGCATAACCCAATATGAGTACTTTCGTTGAATCGTTCTCCAACATTTCGTGTCTAAAATGAGTGTCTTCATATTCAATTACCAAAATCGCCATGCACACTCCAAATAGAATCAACCCTCCATTGAGTGCAAAAAGTATCGAGTTGATCACCGATCCTGATTTACCACACGCACAGACTGCCAATTGATAAGTCACCACTGGTTTATTGACCACTTTCAATGGATCAATACCTGTCCAAATAGCCATTAAGAGCTAAAGTTCTGTCAGGGTTTGAATGGAATTACCATTTCAATACAGACCATAACTCCTACCGCCATAAACAAATGATTGTCTTTCATTGGAATGGCCCTCATCAAGATGGGGTTGTTAAAGATCAGATATATACGAACGGTTTTCACCAACAAACTCCTAAAGAATCAGATTTCACGTACTAGAATGATTACCCCATAATGATTCCCACAGAGATAGCGGATAACCACGCAAATAACTGACACTTAATATCAGATGGTGGTCCACTAGACACAAGAATGCCTATCAACGCAAGCATACATCCAAACAACATCAGTACACAAAACTTTGGACTGGCTGAAACTACCGCCTTCTTCTTACGTTCCATAATAACTCGAAGGGTTGTATACAGTCCAAACACCAGGAGTAAAAGTGTGATGGCAATGACTGCAATAGTTTCAGGACTAGAGAATGACAAGTAGACTATATTCGTTAGCTTGTTCAAGTGATCGTTTACCTGGTGGACCATAATCAATTGGTGGTTCAACATATGTTCCCAACTGTTTTTCAATATCAGCCTTGATCGTTTTCAAATACTTTTCGATATCTTTTTGACCTCGAATCATCAAATTGAAGCCATCATAAATGATTTTGGAAATTTCTAGATATTTACTACCTGAAGGGGTAGATGGTCTTGGGATAACATTAAGGGAGGCCCATAACGCACAATTTCCAATAGCTGCGCATACTTCAGGATCTTCATAAAGACTTGTTCGCGTTGGTAGCAAACCAACATCAATGGCTCTTTGTTTTTGAAATTTAGCAGAGGATAAAAATTGAATGGCTTTAGCAGCTGCTTCAGGGTTTCTCGAGTAGCTAGTAGCTGCCATAGCCCAACCACCAAGTGTCGCTGCCGTCTTTTCACCTGACACACCAGGGATTTTGGTCACATCATAGTCTACACCGAGGGTGCCGTTGAAGGGAACGTTCGGGTTTGTTTTTGTTTCTCCCATCGCATAAGGCCAGTTTCTCATGAAAATAGTCTCACCTGCCAGCCATTTGTTCAAGGACGCCGATTCATCATAAAGTTGAGCATACGATGGAGTGATTCCCTTTTGGAAAAATCCTTTGATTCTATTGAGAATTTGAGATGTACAACCGGAAGCAACTGTTACATTCTTTTCACTATCAATGATGGATCCACAATCAGATGACCATAACCATTCCATCACATTACACGTTAATCCCTCGTACGCTAGTTTTATTAATCACACCCCATTGCACTTACCATTGAACTGTCCAACATATCCTACCAAATTCACACCACTACCTGCTGTGGCCTCTCCTTGAATAATTTTCAACGACATTTCTTCTACATCATCCCAAGTTCTTGGAGCCTTTGTGTAGCCATACTTCTTCAATAGATCTTTGCGGTAATAAAATATACCGTAATCCGCAAACATGGGGAGCGCAACTAAGACTTTAGTTTTTTGACAACATACCAAGTTTTCCATCAATATAGTTATTCATGGCAATGGCCGGGTTATGACCATTGACAATACTCTCTAGAGTGCCATGTTGGGTTAAATCAAGCAATTTGGAAGCAAATGCTCCTGGCCAAACAACATCAATCATAAAGATATCAACACTCTTATCTTCATCTCGAAGCATATCAGTTACCAAAGCAGCGTATTCGGTAGTCACCATTGTTTCTGCAAATTGATATCGGATATCTATTTCTCCATTTGTTTCGGATTTATATTCAGCGAAAAGTTTCTTCAATGATTCCATTTCTTTCGTTTTGTTTTGAATCATGGGCAATCCTAAAACATTAACTATGACTGCAGAGGCGTGTGTGATAAGCAACGGGACTGCCAGAACAGTCTCAAGTTTCATTTTTGAAAGTGAAATCTTGAAAACTAAGCGCGTCAATATCACCAGAAAACATCACGAGGATATGGTTGAAATAAATTGAAATTATATACCATTGTTAAAATGACTGGCATGACAGTATGTGAATCGCTTTTCATAAAATAGAGAAGTACGATAACCGAATTTATAAAAAATCCAGCATCACTTTTAACCAAAACGTTACTTAAGGCTGAATCAACATATACATTACTACGCTTCATAAAATTTCTGAAGATTGTTATAATAATCATGTAATTTTAATGGGTTTCCCTCAAATATTTCTTCAACTAATATTACTAAAGTCAGTATGAGATATAGTCCGTCTTATGTTGTAAAATAATAAACATTCAACTAACGTAGCACCAAAAAGTATCGATTTCGTTTATTAAAGGAAGCGAAATAATGTCTTTTACTTTCCACACATATCTTTGAGGTAACCAAAGAACAGATTAGCTTGAGAAGCATTTTCAGTTTGAAATTCCCAATGGCGACCGCCAATAGTGCAAGTAATTTGGCTGATAGTATCCCCTAATTGTTCCAAAACTGCATCTTCAATCTTCATCGACCGTAAATTCACACATGCTCCACCAACCTTTCTTTTAATCGTGTCTTATTTTACCTTATTTGACCCTGCTTCACTGGACAGTGCTAGCAATCCAGTCACCGTGTGGAAGTAAAACGTTGCTCGCTTCCATGGTGTAGTAGCAGCCCAGAAAGATCCTGAACAATTCTTGTGCAACCCTCCAAAAGAAATCATATCCCCAACTGGCTTAGCCTCCGATCCATTATTCGAAACACTACTGGCAACGGTTTTCTTTACAGTCTTGATTTGACTACCAATTCCACTCCTTCCTTTGGAAGCCGCAGCAGACCCGCCACCAGCCAATACATCTTCCTTCTCATCATCATCTGCCTTCAATAACTTGGAAAAGATCAAGATCCCAATCACAGCGGCCACCGAAAAATTAATGGCCACAGAACGCACAATGTATGGCACCGATACTGACGTCTCCCCAAGGAAAGGGACTGCAATCAAGATCAGAAATGAAACCGCAAACGTGTACATGCATAACCCAATATGAGTACTTTCGTTGAATCGTTCTCCAACATTTCGTGTCTAAAATGAGTGTCTTCATATTCAATTACCAAAATCGCCATACACACTCCAAATAGAATCAACCCTCCATTGAGTGCAAAAAGTATCGAGTTGATCACCGATCCTGATTTACCACACGCACAGACTGCCAATTGATAAGTCACCACTGGTTTATTGACGACTTTCAGTGGATCAATACCTGTCCAAATAGCCATTAAGAGCTAAAGTTCTGTCAGGGTTTGAATGGACTTACCATTTCAATACAGACCATAACTCCTACCGCCATAAACAAATGATTGTCTTTCATTGGAATGGCCCTCATCAAGATGGGGTTGTTAAAGATCAGATATATACGAACGGTTTTGACCAACAAACTCCTAAAGAATCAGATTTCACGTACCAGAATGATTACCCCATAATGATTCCCACAGAGATAGCGGATAACCACGCAAATAACTGACACTTAATATCAGATGGTGGTCCACTAGACACAATAATGCCTATCAACGCAAGCATACATCCAAACAACATCAGTACACAAAACTTTGGACTGGCTGAAACTACCGCCTTCTTCTTACGTTCCATAATAACTCGAAGGGTTGTATACAGTCCAAACACCAGGAGTAAAAGTGTGATGGCAATGACTGCAATAGTTTCAGGACTAGAGAATGACAAGTAGACTATATTCATTAGCTTGTTCAAGTGATTGTTTACCTGGTGGTCCATAATCAATTGGTGGTTCAACATATGTTCCCAACTGTTTTTCAATATCAGCCTTGATCGTTTTCAAATACTTTTCGATATCTTTTTGACCTCGAATCATCAAATTGAAGCCATCATAAATTATTTTGGAAATTTCTAGATATTTACTACCTGAAGGGGTAGATGGTCTTGGAATAACATTAAGGGAGGCCCATAACGCACAATTTCCAATAGCTGCGCATACTTCAGGATCTTCATAAAGACTTGTTCGCGTTGGTAGCAAACCAACATCAATGGCTCTTTGTTTTTGAAATTTAGCAGAGGATAAAAATTGAATGGCTTTAGCAGCTGCTTCAGGGTTTCTCGAGTAGCTAGTAGCTGCCATAGCCCAACCACCAAGTGTCGCTGCCGTCTTTTCACCTGATACACCCGGGATTTTGGTCACATCATAGTCTACACCGAGGGTGCCGTTGAAGGGAACGTTCGGGTTTGTTTTTGTTTCTCCCATCGCATAAGGCCAGTTTCTCATGAAAATAGTCTCACCTGCCAGCCATTTGTTCAAGGACGCCGATTCATCATAAAGTTGAGCATACGATGGAGTGATTCCCTTTTGGAAAAATCCTTTGATTCTATTGAGAATTTGAGATGTACAACCGGAAGCAACTGTTACATTCTTTTCACTATCAATGATGGATCCACAATCAGATGACCATAACCATTCCATCACATTACACGTTAATCCCTCGTATGCTAGTTTTATTAATCACACCCCATTGCACTTACCATTGAACTGTCCAACATATCCTACCAAATTCACACCACTACCTGCTGTGGCCTCTCCTTGAATAATTTTCAACGACATTTCTTCTACATCATCCCAAGTTCTTGGAGCCTTTGTGTAGCCATACTTCTTCAATAGATCTTTGCGGTAATAAAATATACCGTAATCCGCAAACATGGGGAGCGCAACTAAGACTTTAGTTTTTGGATAACATACCAAGTTTTCCATCAATATAGTTATTCATGGCAATGGCCGGGTTATGACCATTGACAATACTCTCTAGAGTGCCATGTTGGGTTAAATCAAGCAATTTGGAAGCAAATGCTCCTGGCCAAACAACATCAATCATAAAGATATCAACACTCTTATCTTCATCTCGAAGCATATCAGTTACCAAAGCAGCGTATTCGGTAGTCACCATTGTTTCTGCAAATTGATATCGGATATCTATTTCTCCATTTGTTTCGGTTTTATATTCAGCGAAAAGTTTCTTCAATGATTCCATTTCTTTCGTTTTGTTTTGAATCATAGGCAATCCTAAAACATTAACGATGACTGCAGAAGCATGTGCGATAAGCAACGGGACTGCCAGAACAGTCTTAAGTTTCATTTTTTGAAAATAAAATCTCGAAAACTAAGCGCGTCAATATCACCAAAAACTGTCACGAGGATATGTTGAAATTAATCGAAGATACTTCTTTTCATACATTAGATTCCATTATC
Source organism: Globomyces sp. JEL0801 (assembly GCA_027595885.1). Classification (NCBI taxonomy): domain Eukaryota; kingdom Fungi; phylum Chytridiomycota; class Chytridiomycetes; order Rhizophydiales; family Globomycetaceae; genus Globomyces; species Globomyces sp. JEL0801. The sequence goes on from JADGIX010000137.1 coordinate 26,416, forward strand.
AAGAATAATGGGATGATGTGAAGGTGATATATGTATAGTAGCTATTATGCTGAATGTTGAAAGTCGAGAACCGAAGAATAATCAAAGTTCAAAATAAGCAAAAAATATATTACTCTCTTTGATTGATAATAGTTTAAGATTGAGATAAATAATCGTACAATCTTGTCAAATTTCGTTCAAGCATTGCAACTGTGACTTTACCTACGGAGGGTACGTAAATAGAAGATTTATCCTGTGCATCTTGACCAATGTTTTTAAAAGTGGAAAAGTTGACTAAGATAACACCATCTTTTAATGTTGCAGATGGCAATTGATATTTTGGACTTGGAACTCCTGTAATTACACAGTCTGAGTTGGATAAAGCCTGTTCTAGGGTCAAATCACATTCAGCAGTCTAACGATTAAGTACAATGAAGAATACTTCATGTTTGGATAGTTTAAGATTCTTTCGGTGAAACTCTAAAATTCCAAATTCATCAACAGAATACACTTTTGCCCCATCGTTGGCTAATAAAGCGGCTAAGGGTCTTCCTACCACTTCACTGCGGTTGATAATTGTTATTGTACGACCATGCAATCTGTCTCCAAATGGAATAATCATGTTATAAACGCCAATGTATTCCAAGATCTTTACAATGGCCAAAGGAGTACATGGAATTATGCATTTGTTTTTCTCTTCCTTATCCAAGTAACGGATATTATGATACATATTATATCTGTATTTATGGCATAATCCTTCAACATCTTTGGCAACACTAACAATGTTCTGGATGTATTGATCCTGAGTACCTCCAAACACAGGGTAATAAACCATGATACCGTGAACGTTAGAATCTATATAAAAATAAACGAAAGACTTAATAAACCTTCATTTGCATTGACGATTTCTTCCTCCAAAACTGTTCTTTTGACTTCACGTAATTCAAATATGATTCCGGTTTCAGCACAAGTTTTTGCAGTCCATTGGGCATATTTCTTTGCTGCAGGGTCATCATTTGCCAAGAACCCTACCAAAGTTGGTTTTTTATCTAAGGTCAGGACTTTTGCTTTGATATCATTTCTAGAAACAATGTTAAAACCCCTTCAATGATTACATGAATGACGCAGCGACTTCGGAAGCTTGGACTACCTTTGGCATTATTTTAGAAGGAAACTAATATTTTCGATTTTTTTTTCAATTGATTGGTGAAATTCTTTAAAAGGAAATTTTTTCTTCACTTTCTAAAAGAGGAACAGAAAAAACCACCAAGTTCCCCTAAAGAGAATGAGATACTACTGGAAGATGTCTATTTGAATAAAGTGTTATTCAAGATAAAGCATCATGTAGCGCGTTAATATACCATCTGACCACTGAAAAAATAGTATAAAAAAAATAGCATATGCGAAAAGAATTTCAGGAATTTATTTCAATTATTGAACAGAACGGTTAAATTCATTGGTTAAGTCCTTGTGTGCTTGTAATAACGCATCCAAATGCTTCTTCAACTTCGAATCAAGTTGGCGTTCAAGTGCTACAATTTGGGCTTGTACTTTGGCGAATTCTTGAATACGGAATAATAATGGTCGGAACAAGCTTCGAACAATCTCTTTCATGTCATGAGGGAGTTTAGGGAGTCTAGCATACCCTTTTAGTTCTGCTGAAATGCTACGGTAAGAAACTTCCAATTGGTTTAGCAAATCTATTCTTCTAACATACAGGACACTCAATTTGGAGTTTAATGTTCGATGAGCAGTCACAAGTGGAGTTGTTGTTTCCTTATGAACCTTGCTGAAGGTGTCCAAAGCAGTAGCTAATCGATTAATGACATCCTTTTGGATTTCGCCTAGACCAGCACCTGCAGGGCCTTTCTTTTGAGGGGCTCCAACGGTTCCTCGTTTGGGCACATCCTCACCATCAGTTCTGTTACCACCTTCAAGGCTACCATCTTGTTCAGTGGCTACTGGTACCTTAGTAGTATTGTCCTTAACATCGCCAAACGCTTCATCGTCTTCATCTTCTTCATAATTGGCAAAGTCTTCATCTTCGTCGTCTTCTTTTTGATAATTTTCATCGTCATCGTCGTCTTCACGATAGTTAGCAAAGTCTTCATCGTCATCATCGTCTTCACGATAATTGGCAAAGTCTTCATTATCGTCATCTTCACCTTCATAAGCTACAGTGTCGTAATTTTCATTGTCGTTTGCATAATCAGATTCATCCAGATCATTCATTCTGTAGTTTACAAAGATGTCACTGGATTCTTTGGCAGCATGGTGGGCGACGGATCTTTGGGATTGATGGTAGTGTGGAAGAGCAAGTGCACCAGCAGCAAGAACGGCAATTAATTGCATAATTGAATTGGCGAGGATTTGTTGATTCTTTTCCTCTTTATAAAGAAAATGGTTCCGCCCTCACTCCGCCAACATCTCTGTGACCATTAATAAAGATTCGTTTTTAGCAATACAATGGTAAACTGCAAGTGAATCGGAAGAAACAATCCACAATGGGATTGTAATATTTTGTCAGATATGAAATTATGTCAAAGTTCGATTTCTCATCATAAGTCTTCTTTCTTTATTGAATCGTATTGTGATTATAATTTTAGGAAGATCCTCATTTGTACTGTCATTTTTTTATTATCATTCCAAATTGAGTAGTTTTATGTATTTACAAGTCACTGTCCCTAAACCACCTTTCAGCAGTGTGTTCAGAATTTTAGTCTTTTATTGAGTCGTATGAAGAGTAGTTGACCCTGTAATAATTAGGTTTGCCCTGAAAGTATAATAGTTTTCCAACTTATACTCTGTCAAAAGGAAATCGAAGATCATAATATTACAAAACGCAATCATCACAGTTATTTTGGTATATTGGATGTATTTCTTCAAAAGAGTGCGTCAGCATTAGAAATTTTGAAGTTGAATAACTCTAATCCCCGGATAGCATCTACTTTATCTGACTCACCCCTTGATTGAAACATATTTATCATGAGTTCATTGATAAAATCATCAACGGGAATGACTGAATATATAGATTCAGCAGCTGTCGCATGAAAATCATTCTTTACTGCTTTTCTTGTATGATAGGTCATAATTGAATAATAAGCTTGTGTGGTGGGATATAAATGATCCGTTTCAGATACAAATTTACTGGCAGTATCTTGAATACTCTGGTTTTTCTTGGCAGACACTTTCAGCCTTATATAAATAATAAATAAATATTACCAGAGTCGGTACATATCAGTAGAACACTTCATTGGTATAGCTATAGAATCTAGGCGACAGTTGTTTGCTGTCTGTAGTGCATACTTCCAATCAGCAGTTTTGATAGCGTAAGATATAAACGGAAGGTATGAGTGAATTGTTGGTTTTAAATCATGGTTTTTCAATTCTTGCAGATACCTTATATTAGCTGATATTTATGGAGTACCTGGAATGTTATTCAAATTCACTAGATACCGTTGGGCAACATGCGGCTGAAGGGTTAGCGTAGAAGTATATTACCAAGTTATGATCACAAAACTCAGCTATAAATATGTTATACGCAACGGCTAAAGGTGAAATGTCGAAGGAGGAGTTGTCAGGCAAACATTTTTTAAATATCTTATGGGAATCAGGATGTGATTTTATCTCCTGTAGTTGTTGTGTGGCTAAATCTATCTTTCCAGCTTTGATGAAACTAGTCAGTCGCGATATCAACATGTGAATATCAATCTCTTTTGAGTATTTACACTTGATCAATTTGAAGATTTCTTGAGAATGTTTGTACCTTCCTTCCCGAATAGCGTGATTCATAAGTATAGTTAATGATACTTTATCAATTCTCTTTAACTTTGCTATAGAATAAATTTTTGAATCTTTTACCCATAGTTGCTATGAACTGATCAGCTACTTCTGTTTGTTCCTGATTTTTTAAGAGACTCGAGAGAAAAGTATTGAGTATTCGTTGATCTTTTCTGTTTGGTGTGCTCTTTGAGAGAATTTGATCAATATTAGAACGAATCAGTGTGTCATCTTTTAGTGTATGGTGATATTTAGCCAATAGAATTAACAATTGATGATCCGGTTGTACATTTAACGTCAACATTTTAGTTAAATATAAATCAACATCGGACATTCTATCCAAGGCAATCAATCTACCCACTATAGAAGTGAAAAGTGACTGAGATGGTGTATAACCTAATTCCAAGTATGAATTTGTCTGACTTAATGCCGAATCAATATCTACTGTACATATAATTTTTTCCCATAATGAAGGATCATGAGAATATAAGGTAGAATATTTGTTGTATACATTAGTGACTGATGGATTTCTTTCTACAATTAGTTTTGATATTCTTTGGTATAAAACTGATTTTTCCTGGCTTGAAATCCTTCTTTTAAAGATTTCCTTTACAAGTTTTTTTGATGAATTCCAATTGAATTTTGAAAGTGTCAATCGTGTGAACATGAAAACTTTTTCAAGTCAAAACTATGCAACTATCTCAATGATACGAAAACGAATCCAATTCTAACACCCAATTTCAAGCTTAAACACTAATTGATGTCTAAATAGTCTTTAGAATAGGAATACCATATCCAAGTGAAGAACTTGATTTGAAATTACAATGAATTGGCACTTAGAAAATTAATACAACAGCACTACTTTCGAAATTCGATTTATTACAATCAGTCTAAACTAAGGCATAAGAAACAAGGAGCGCAGCTCCAACTGAAAAGGCGGCAAATATGTTTGACCTATAATCTCCCGATTGCTGTTGTTGTTCAGATGTGCCTGATGGAAGTGGTTTTGCAGCGTTATTTGCATTTGAATTGGCAGTGTTTCCATTAGAATTGCCTGAAGGACTATTTTGCATTGGGATAGTAGCAACAGTTGGTGGAGGAGCAGTTGGTCCTGAACCTTTCTTCTGTTCTTCTTTTGGTGGATCTGGACCCAAATCTGGATTGTTCTTACTAATTGGCCACTTTGGTACAGGTTGATCTTTGTCATCGTAACATTGGATTTCAACTGATTGGAAGTTGGCAGTTAATGTGTCTTTTCCACCCCAATTGATCGGACCTCCTGCCCATTTTCTAGTGCCTTCAGCAGATTCTGGAGAACCTCCATCCCATAGTGCGAATTGAACCATAGATGGTGTTATTGGATACCAGGCTGGTCCAGATGGATCGCTCTTGGATTTTGATTCTGATTTCTTTAATGATCTTACAACTTTTCCATTTATACCCCATTCAAGAACATTTCGTTTCCAATCGATAACATATGTATGTACCTTTGAAGCATCATCAATTGGATGGACACCACCATGTCCTCCCAACTCTTTATCTGCTCTACCTTTGGAATGGTAGAACAAATTCGAATTTGGGGCAATAGGAGCTGGTCCAGTGATTTCCCAGTCTATTTCATCCTCAACATCAGACATAGTAATGAAAGTGTTTACAACACCTGGAGTACCAACAGAAGCAAATTTGGCTGTTATTTTTCCATAGAGGATGTATCTAGTAGTGGACAGTTTAACACCTTCAGCAGCTTTGTTGGCGTCCTTGTTCTTTTTCAGTGACATATCGAAACCATCACCATTCTGTTTTATATTATCACTACCATATTCAACAATCCAATCCCAAGCACTAACGTCTAAGGAAGGGTCTACGGTATGAACAGCAACACCATTCATGTGTTTAACGCGGTTGGGATTGTATTTCCAAACACCAGAAACACAATTTCCGGTGACATTCGCTGTTTGTGCATTTGTGGTAGCCAGTAAACACAATAAAGTGGAAGCTAAAATCATTTGGTCTCTTCCATGGCTTTCCAATTTGCTTAAATACCTCCAAGGAACCCAACGTGAGCCTCAAAAGCCCGTTTTACGCCTCAGAGAAAAGAGGCTCCAATATGCCATTCCAGATTGTTGAATAGAATCTCAAATGTATCTCTTTGACTTTGTTAAATCGAAAATTCATATTTTGGTGTTTTGATAAATAAAGTCTTTGCAGCTATGTGTAAACTTTTACCAACCACAATTCAGAATACGTACTCATCATAGTATGTGTTAATATGTGACTATGATATGTTATTATAATACTCCAAATCTGACTGAATATTTTTCACAAGTCAGGTGTTTTGTCAACCATGATGAACGTTGTTTCAACAAGTTACTCAATTACGTCACAAACTAGCCAATAACTGTGAATAGTTTGATCTGGACTTCATGTAGATAAACACCCTCAAATTATTCCTTTTTATAATTTACAAAATCACTGATTTATTCTTGTTTTGCGCGACCATCTTCAATTAGTATCCGCACACATTCCAACTGTCTGAAATTAGTTGCTCTGAGAATTGCATCATTATTGAGCGAAGGATCTACGCGAGAATTAGAAAGTAGCAGTTGAAGACAACCAATGTGTCCACTTTCAGCTGCCTGTGACAATGCAATACAATTTAAATCATTTGGGTCACAACGAGCATCGGCAAGCAACAATTTTAAGCAACCTTCTTGTCCATTGCTGGCTGCAAATCGTAAAGATACATTCAAGTAGTGTCCATCATCAATTCGACCGTCCTTTAATAAATATTCAACACATTTTTCATGCCCATTAGCAGCAGCAAATATCATCGCTTCAAAATCAGCATTTGATATTTGGATTCTTGAATGTGACATTAATAATTTGAGACATTCAAAGTGGCCATTACTAGAAGCATAGCGGACTGCATAGTTATTATCTATTGCTGGGTTGATTCTTTCGTCTTCTAAAAGCATTGAAAGGGAATCCAGATGGCCCAGTTCTGATGCCACTTTGACAACTTCAGAGTTGAGTGTTTTCATATGCTGCAAAAGATATTCTACAACGTTGGAGAGCCCAAACTTTACAGCTTTCATAAGCATGAGATCATAAATATTCTGATTGTATGGAAGCTGTTGGTGTAAAACTATTCGTTCCAATAATTCAGGGGATACCATTTGAATAAACTGACCCAACCTGACTTTATCCAGATCATGAAGCAAATTTAGTTCCGGATTAATCAACTTGGTACAGATAGAGGAATGCAATCTATATGAAATTTCATAGGACTCTAGTGTCAATCGTGCTGGAAATGGCAAAGCCAAACGGACAGAGGTACATTTTAGTATCCAGTATTCAACAATAGTGAGATGCTTGGCTATATCCTCTATTACACAAAATGGTAGGTTATCCAGTTTATTTTCTGTATTCTTCACCATTTCATCTTTCAACCTTTTTGGAAAAAAATGAATCTCATTGAAAATACACAACAAATTCAATTTTTAGAAGAGTAGAATGTTGAATGAATGAACTTGCTAAAAAAAATATATTCGACCAACAGTATAAGCAGTGGATTTTAGCATAGAGAGAATAGGACAGATGCAACAGCCAACCATACAGAGCTATGTCGTAAAGCGGAACCTTGTGGGGTTGTTTTGGAACCATTACTACCACCTTTATCATTACTCTTTGCAGTTTTCTCCTTTTTATCTGGTGTATTCAATGGCCATTTTGGCACAATATTATCTTTTTCGTCATAACATTCAATCATAACTGATTCATAATTGGCAACCAATTCTTGCTTAGATCCCCAGTCAATGGCACCTCCTGCCCAATTGCGTGTTCCTTCAGATGAACCCGGATATCCACCATCCCATAATGCGAATTGTACTAAAGATGGTGTTGTTGGAAACCATTTGGGACCAAGAGGTTTCAATTTTGAAAATGACTTTTCCTTCATCAAGGTACGCACAACTTTTCCATCGATAGACCAAGTGATAGAATCGTGCTTCCAATCAATTACATATGTATGCATTTTGGAGGTATCATCAATTGGGTGTTCGCCTCCATGAATTCCAATCTCTTTCTCAATGTCGGTTTTTCCTTTAGAATGATAGAAAACATTGGACTGTGGTACGTTTGGTTTACCTAATCATTCATAAATACCGTATTCTTACCAGTTATTTCCCAATCAATTTCATCTTCGACATCCGACATTGTTATAAAACTGGTGATGACTCCAGGATTACCTAATATTATGACATAAACCATCAATTACCTGGACAGCTAAACAATGCAGTGATACGACCATATAGGACATATCGAGACGATGATAGTTTAACCCCTGAAGCAGACTTTTTATCATCTGGATTCTTTTTCAGTTGTAATGTGAATCCACCATCCTTGAAAGGTTGAATATTCTTAGCACCATATTCCACTATAAAATCGTTTGTGGAAATATCCACATCTTTTGGAACAGTTGTTAATGCCTTTCCACCCATATCCCACATTCGTTTAAAGTCATATTTTAAGGGACCAGATAGACAACTGCCCGTGACATTTGCTTGAGCGTTTACTGTTGATAGAAGCAAAATTGATAGCCAAGCGTTTATCATTAATTCAGGGTTACTTCTGCTAACCTTTCAGTTTATATTTCAGCCTTTCTCCGACGTTACGGTTTGGAGTACAGCCGCAGCCACTTTTGTTCTGACAAAGGAGACCCACCATAATCGATACTAAAAGAATAGACCATAAAGAAGCATTCTATTGGAAAGAGGGTTATCTATTAGAATTATCAGAACACAGTACAGTAACAATTACAATGCCAATGTTCAACCACGAGGAATGTTCATCCTAAGGTCAGCAAGAGATATATCATGACCAGAGATTATCCATCTATTTACACTAAAGACTGTCAATTTTACTAATACAAATAGTAACTATTTAAAAAACATATCATCTCAAACCACACTTTGATATATTCAGACCGAAACTTTACAAGGTATTTCTCTTGAGATTGCCCTTGGACGTCAGACCTAGCAACTAATGTCGATATCTGGTTAAGATATACAATCGCATAATTTATCGTATCTTGTTACTAACTGCATTTCTGAACATTCAAAATAACGACAAGATTGAAGTTAGACAATACTCAGTAAACTGTATAAAATATGTTCATTAAACCAAACCCAAGCACTTCACATGTTGATATGGCGGTATCCATATTTCGATTTTCCGTTCTGCGTATTGGAAAATATACTCTTGAAGGTCTTCGCGGGCAAAAGAATGTAATCTTGAAATAAATCATGGATTTCTGCCTATGGTCACTTTCTGAATATTCAGAATGGTGGTCGGTAGTTCAGATATTCGACACTAATTCAGTGATGGGGATGTCATGTTTAATCATTACTATGTAATAAGCTTACTTTTGATAATCTCATACAACTACTTCAGTTATTTGATTTGAAAGTACACATTCAAAGTAACTCATATGTTACAT